>ML809144.1:253580-275802 GCA_009831015.1 Picea engelmannii | reverse complement strand
TATGGACAGCAGTACGGGTGGGTACGGACAGAGGATGGATGACTTGAGCGGTACGGTTGATAATTTGCAGGTGGCAGCGGATCGTATGGATTGTTTGCACCACTAATTCGCGGCTGTACAGACCAATGTGGTACAGTGGCAATAATTGTGGCTCTGTACGGAATCGATCTGTACGACACGTTCTGTGTGATGGTCAGGCCGAACGGGCAGCAACAAAATTCGGCGGCTGTTCTTTTGGTGGTTGTACGGCTCGATATATTTGTAGTTGTACTTATTGTTATCTTTGCAATTAATTCAATTCCTTGAACAACAACCTCTATGATTTTGGAGGAATTTCTTCCTTCAAATTTTCCTTGTAATAGAATTATTTGTTTCCTTGACAAAATTTATGATATATTGTATTTTTTTTTCTTTATTTTTTTTGGCAATAGAAATTTTTAGATTCAAATGGCTAAAGGCTCAATAACATGCCCAGAATGTTCACAGGGAGTAAAAATCGTAGCCTAATTAAACAACAATGGCCTCCTTCACTAGAGTAGGTATGCCTTGTCCAAGAGGGACATGAGACTCCCTTCAAAATATTGGAAGTATTAGAATCAATTATAAGGGCCCTTGTGGGCTTAACAACGTAGTCGATCAAGAACCAATGCTTCAACTGAATTTATGAACGTAAAGATGGCCAAGGGCCTAATTTTTGGTCAAGGCATAGATTTCAAAAAAACTCCAATAAAAAATTTGAATTGGCACTTTTTTTTTGTAAATGGAATCTAAATATCGAATTACCAAAGGCCAATAGTGGTCCATGACCCGACGGTTAGAGAAACTCTGAAAAACTGTGTTGGTGGCCAAAAGTCAATAGTTGCCTTGCTAAGGCAACAAAAATTTGACCAAGGGTCTATTGGCCAAAGGCCAGGATCAGAAACAAAGCTCTGATACCATTGTGGTGAACCAACTCACTTCACTATGTAAATATCCAAAATAATTGGAACACAATGTAGAAATCCATATAGGATAATAAATTATATATTGAATAATAAAAAGTATAAGAATGAATGAGATGATATTACAATGAGGATGAGGGCTTGTATATATACCCACGCAGGGGTGCCCTTTCATAAGAGACATGACCTTTCATATGTCACGTCTCTTCATAACTAATTATTAATTATTAGTTATTTATATATAGAGAGAAATATATAGATATGTTCGTTACAATCAGATTGCTAAAGTGACCTACAAGATAGCAATAGGTTGTACCATTGTTGTGGCCACCTTTTCTTCATGAATAGGTCGTACACCTTCAGATCTGGTTGTACACAGTCCTTTGTGGATTGTTGGAGTGTGTTGTAGTTGTCGAGAGGAGAGATAGAGCGGTAGGGCACACACTTAGAAAAGACCCCTCCCCACTATCATGCCTGCTTCTTGCTTCTCCTTTTCTTTTAACCACTGATTGGATGGAAGGTTGTGGCCCATCTTTGGTTCTTGGAACAAAGAAATTTGAGGTCCTAATGGAGGGTGAATTAGTGGAGTCCATGTCACTACCTAAGTGCTAGATATGTCCGTGGTTCTCGAGGATCTAGTCATGCCATTGACTACAAATTGAGTGTTGGTAGTAGCTACCTCTTCCTTCTTTTTATCCTTGTCATAAATAGCTTCTTGGGTAGATTGCATAATCTCTAAGGTTGATGCACTACAAATCCCAACATCGTGCCCCTAGGATTCTAGCCTACTAGTACTTCAACTAGCTAACCCCTCCTGCCATGGATCGCCCACATAGTTTACAAGACAATCTTTGTCGGAAATAGAGAAGTAATACATAACAGTGGTCCTTTTTTCAAAATTCAGTTAGAATAGCAATATAGTCTCATCTTCAAAACAGTAAACAAACACTGCTTGAAAGGAGAAACAATAAGTTTCTGAAAGTGTATATTCAATATTCATCTGATGTAAATTGAAGAGGATGTAGATCAGTATCTAGATCTAAACTATAAAGTTGATATAGATCTTATACATGTCAAACACAAACTGATCTAAGTAGAACAGGGTCTGATATACATCAGATCTAAACAAGATAGGAACAGATCTCAAACATATTAAACCTTMAGATAAATAAAGAATTKAGCCAATGAACAAGACACKTACCTYGAAGACTTACCATGAAGGAGATGCAAACACACATTAGAGATGAGATTCCATTAGTACTTATGCTCARCAAAATCTAGGGTCATTAATTTGCCATATAGGTTAGATCCTTGCCAAAAGATGAAAAGACTTTCTTGCCACTAGTAGAAGAAAAACACCACACAGAAGATGTTGTGATCAAACCCTGGTACCCACACAACTTTCCAACAGAAAACACACACGTGTCAAAGAGGTACTGCTGTCATGAAATATACAGTCATAGGGCACAGCTAGTTTAGATAAAAGCCAGATGTGAGAGGGAGAGGTCACATGCAATACAGAAGGAGGCCCGATCTGACAAGGAGAGGCCACGGCCTACTCAAGAGGGCTAGATCTAACAAGGGGAGGCCATGGCCTGCTCAAGAGGGCCAGATCTAACAAGGGGAGGCCACGGCCTGCTCAAGAGGGCCAGATCTGCAACAACAAGAGCAACAGGGCCAAGCCACCACAAAGGGAGCCTTAAGAATCAAACTGCCATAGTAGAAATGCATCAAGGTCGAGCCACCACCACAGCAAAATACATCAAGGCCGAGCCACCATAAAGAGAGCCTCAAGGGTTGATCTACCACAGCAGAAAACAACAAGGCCGAGCCACCTCAAGGGCTGATCTACCACAACAGAAAACAACAAGGCCGAGCCACCTCAAGGGCTGATCTACCACAGCAAAAAAGATTCACCAACAGATGCAAAAGGGGCCGCTACAAAGGAAGGAGAGATTCACTCACCTTTGAAGAATAGCACAAATAGCATAATAGAATGTATGTTAAAAAAGAGGAGGGTATATCTCTTTTTATACTAGGCTAGGGGTTAGACTAGGGGTAATTGAAAATATAATAATTAAAGTGATATTAAGAAATTAACATATTTAATTAATATAAATATTAATTAAACATGTTATAAATTAAACTTTAATTAACCCTTTCACATTGACCCTTAATACAAAACCCCAAWTAAACACAAGCAAGGGTGAMGAGGGTTTGGSCAAGGRTGACYGAGTGAYTGGRTRGCAATACTTGYMCATTCATTTTCAAAGTGACCCTATTTGATTTTATCATCACYRYATATGGGATACATCYCTCATGTGGTCATGCCTACCTTCAAGGARGACACATACCAACAAACAYCTRATCAAGGACCAGGTGGCCCCAGARCATCTCTGGGGTSTTATCCACCAAGGTATAAGACCAAGGATCAACCCATGCCCCAGGCATGGGTACCCTGGACACTTCCAGGGGCCCTAGACATATCTAGGGGCTTTAACTGCTTGGTCCTAGACCAAGAACCCCAGTCATCTACTGGAGGCCCTCTCAGGGGTCTTATCCACCAAGGTACAAGACCAAGGATCAACCCATTCCCCAGGCATGGGTACCCTGGACACTTCCAGGGGCCCTAGACATATCTAGGGGCTTTAACTGCTTGGTCCCAGACCAAGAACCTCAGTCATATACTGGGGGCCCTAACAAGGATCTTTTGCCATGGCACTGACTGTTTGGTCCCAAACCAAATCCCCAGGAGTGGATTGGGGGCCCTAGATCTCAGTTGGGTCTTTTCCATCCTCCCGGAGAATGGCTCTTGCGGCTGCTTTAAATTTAACAGGTTTGTCCCATCTTTAGGTTTTCCATGCTAGCAAAATGGGTCCAAAGGCTTCAACATATTGCTAAGGCAATACTCAACTTCCAACTTCAAACCCGGGGAAAAAGAAAATGAAAAAATGAATATCAAACATTTCAGAAAAAATAAAAGCTTGTTGGTAAAAAAAACCCTATAAATTGTTCTATGAGCCATGAAAAATGATAATAAGAGTCAAGCAACATGCACATTCAAAAACCTACATAAATGTAGAAAAAAAACTAGTTAAGAGGGTGGAATTTGAATAAATACTTGGTATTTGAGAATATCAACACCATAGGTAGATAGGAGTTGGTCCCTACTCCAATAAAATAAACTTTGATGGTGATGAGAACAATGGTTTGGCCCTCTTAACACTGGTTGCTGATGGTAAACCCCTTCATTGTCATTCCCCAACAAATGCAAAGTCAAATGAGAAAAATAAAACCTTGATTTTCTCCATCGTGGTGCAATTATTTCCCAATTTTTGTTGTTTTTTCCAAGAGTTGTGTGGTCTAGTTTTTTGAAAAAATCACAATTTTTTGCTTAGAAGTTTGCATCACGAAAAATTGTGATGCCAATTTTTCACAACAGCGGTAGCCAACAATGCATAGAAGATGCCACACCAACATCATTTTTATTAAGGCTACCAACAATATCATCAAATGCAACTATCATGAGCATCCATTGAAACTCCCAAAGTATGGGACTGCACTCCATAACTATCCACATAACAAGGATCTAAGTGATTAGTGTGGATCATGTCAACTCCCAAGCTCCTAGTCGGTTGGTCCGTCAATTCTTCATCTCGATCAACATATGAACAACAAGGTGAGTTTAACATAGAATTTTAGGTTGCAACAATTGCTCTTGAGGATTACCTTTGGTGCATTTTGTCGTGATGTTGAGTTCCTCCTTGTTAGCCTTTTTAGCTTATGTAGACTGGGACTTTTTCCTAGTACTCTAGTGGTCTACATAGTGTGATTACTTTGAATCATGATATACTTATTTGATTTTGAAGCATTTTAAAAAAGAAGTTCAAAAATTGTCTTCAGCTCTTTTATTTACAAAACCTTATCGAAATTAAGATGGGTGCTCTATAGGTAAGATCAAAATTTCCATCAAAGTGGTCTATTATTGGCTTGATATTCAAAATTCTAAGATGCCAAAACAATATCTATGTATATGTGTTTCATAGTTTCCATGTAGAGTTGTTCTAATCCTTGTTGAGCCCCAAGGAGTGTGTGTGGAGGGACACCTAAGTGTGCATATAGATGAAACCTTTATATTTTGGACCCCACATGTATATTTACATATGTAAATAATGTGGTAGATAGGTTTTTAAAACTAACATGTATATTTATATATAGAGAGAGGTTGAATGAATTTTGTATTGATATTCTTGGATGTAGAGAGGAGAATTTTGTATTTGGCACTACAAACATGTGCTAAGAGAGAAACTTAGTAGATGCCCTTGAATTGGGCTTGATATTAAGTACTATCTTAAGAATTTTTTTTCTTATAACCAAGTACAAGGAAACCCTAGAGACTTTTGGGTGGTAAACATTGGTGCCTAAGTTCCAAGCACCTCACCCTAAGGGGATCAAGAGAGTTGAACCTATGACCTTCCCAACTGCGGAAGGAGATCTCACATTTGACTTATGACTACTTAAACTAACCTTCAAGGCTTACCGCAAAGATCTTTTAATAATTATTCTTAATTCTTTTGAGCACATAATATTTGCAATTCTCAAACAACGAAAGTGACTACATCTCACCTCACCTGTTTTGCTTAAATGGGTCTAATCTTTTCCTTTTCTTGAAGTCTATGCTATATATTATACTCTTACGGTCAAGGGAAACAAATAGTTTGCAAATTGCAACTTCCCTTCCAATAGTCCTTTTATTCTTTCTATCAAGACTTACCACTTAAAATTATCAGTAAGTCCCACCACAAAATAGGACCATAAATTGTTTCCAAACCAACCAGAAAAGCTTTTACACACCAAAATCCATCTCAGTTAAAATGCATATTAGTTTAAATCATAAACAATGAACCAAGGGAAATCACACGTTTATAGAACTCAGAAGAAGTATATTAAATTATAACAAGGCAAATTTCTTTAAATCATAAATTGACTTGACATTCTATTTGATTTGATTCCCCTAATTGCCTGAATTTTTCTAACTACATCAATGATGAGGAAATTTGGACATGGATTGGAAGTTTTCGAAAGTCTGATTCTTTGTATTTGTTAGTTTTTCATCCTAGGTGTTTAGACAAAGTTTAGAATAAAATGGAATTATAGAAAGAGTGCCGCAATTGTTGTAATTTTAGATAATAGTCTCTTTAACATAGTTTCCTTAAATTGCATAAATACATTTATGGGCCTTCACGAGAATGTAATATGTGTTGCTTCCTCTTAAACGTTTTTGTTTATTTTTATGGATAAAGTAGCCTTCACTGTTAGAATGCAATGTATTTACGCATATTTGTTCTTCAAGTGACCACATGCCACACATAAGATTACATCCTTAGAGATCATGAGCATCGTTGTCAACTTAATTTTGCATTGACCTTGCATGTAAATATTCTGTGGTATGACTTAAACCTAAATTTTGTTACATGTATTTAGCTTTTTTATAACATTTGTCATTATAATAAAGAAAAACATTAGAGTGGTTTCGTAGGTTAATTTTCTTAGATAACTTTTTTTTCCCTGTTGAATGATGGCATGCAAAAAGAATTGTTCAAATGATTAGATTGTTATTGAAACCTCTTCTCTTTGGTATTTTTATGTTTATGTTTAAATCAATTTATAAGTAGTAGGTTTCATTAAGATTGTTACGTCTTCAATTAATGTGGTGTGAGGGTTCTAACGGTTTGGTGTAAACTGGGATTTTTTTGGAAATCTTATAATTGTTGTTGCCTCGTAAGAAAATTCCTGTATGGTTTAGGCGGTTTTGTAACTACAAAATTATTGGTCTTCAAACAGGTCATGAAAGTGTTAGAGGCACCCACCCAAGATCTTCTGAAAGAAGCTGAAAATCACTTAGAAGTAAGCATTATGATTTCTTTATGATTTCGTAATTTAATTCTATTTGTTGTCTTCACTGTTTTGTAGTAGGCTTACTTGTCCTGAAGCAATTTTTTATAATAAGAACTAGCATGCCTTTATCTGCTAACAAATTGCATGATCTTCTTTTTCTTACAGAAACAAAAGTATTATGTCAATGTAGGTCTACAGGCGATCGCTAAAATGGCAGCAACAATTGGAGGTATGTTTAGAGAACTCTGTCTAAGCACAATCTCTTTTCTTGTTATTTTATTATAATAAACAATAATGAAAATGCATACACAATGGAATCTCTGCAGCTGAAGGGCCTGCTCAGAATCCTTCTGTTCCACGCGATGATGGTGGCCAAGGTGGTGATATCCACGGTGGTGGAGATGATGAAATCGAAAGTGGCGATGACAGAAACACAAATTTTGATGATGATAAACGTGGTGGCATTAGCAGTGGCAGTGGTAGAAGCACTAGTGGTGCTGCAAGTGGTAGTCAGAGAACTGGCAGTGGCAGTGGCAGTGGTAGAGGCACTAGTGGTGCTGCAAGTGGTAGTAAGAGAAATGGAAGCAGCAGCAGTGGCAGAAGCGGTAGCAGCAGCAGTGGCAATAGTGGTCATAGTGGCGATGGTATTGGAAATAGCAGTGATACTGATAATAGTGGTGATTCTGATGATTAAGAACACAGTTTCATGTAAAGTATTCAATTGATGATTCTATTATTTTACCAGTAGGTGGTTCTGTTGAATCCCCTTGGTTTGAACTGTATGGGAACAGGATGCTGGTATTTTGATACCAATGTCTTTTAAGACTTATTTTCTTCATTGTCGAAGTCTTTGTACCTTGCACGTTTTGTTTAAGTCATATTTATTAATATGTCCGTTGGCTTATAATTTAAAATTTTTAGGTAGTATATGATATGAATGTCGTGTTTTAGAATCTTGGTATATGATTTATGCCATTTTGGGTGGGTAGTTTCAAGATTTTTTGGAATGCATTTTTTTTTTAGGATTATGCCATTTCAAGATTTTTTGGAATGCATTTTTTAGGATTTACTTTAGAATGCAAAAAATACACCAACTTTAAAGTAGAATTTCGATAAATGTAAACTTTTAAAGATTTTATTTAAGTCATATTTCTTAATATGTTTGTTGGCTTATATTTATATGAATTAACCTTTAAGTCACATTTCTTCATATGTCCATGTTCGTTGGCTTATATTTATATGAATTGTATWTATWTKAAWGTTATATTKKWATATGATTTATGTTACTTGGTAGTTTCAAGAAGAAGAATGTTGTATTTTAAAATATTGGTATATGATTTATGTTAYTTGGTAGTTTCAAGAAGAAGAAGATTTGTTWGTTRATTTATATTTATATGAATGTTGTATTTTAAAATATTGGTATATGATTTATGTTATTCGGTAGTTTCAAGAAGAAGATTTTTTAGAGTGCATTTTTCTTAGAATTTATATTAGAATATAAAAATATATCTTAAAAYAGAATTTCAAAAATGTAAACTTCTAAATTTTTATTAATATAAATAATGGTGGTCATATTCACATAACTTTTTWTTTTWTTTTTTCATTTTTGTATCTTTCCMAGTCTCAACTACTAACATTGGTAAATGTTAAATTGGTATTCTATATTAGTATAAATAATAGCTATATTTTTTTCTTTTGCATTGTCCACTTGTATCTTTTCAAGTCTCTTCATCATTGTCTCATACTTTAAGAATGTACATTATGCTTATTCAATGTTATGTGGTTTACTAAAATTCTTCCACTTAAATTATTTAGACTTATTTTAAAAATTAAAGTAGATTTTTTATTAAAACATAATTATAAAATTTAAAATTCTGTAATTTTTTTTATATTAAATATATACCATCTTATTAAAATCTGTGTTTTTATCATGCCTTAATATAATGTTGTTTTTCTATTTTAGATTATGTTATTATACTAGACATTTTAAATGATAAAACTTAAAACTTTAGTTATATGTAAAAAGGTGATTTTACTAGAATTTGGAATTAAAAACTAAGCTTAAAAAAAAAGAATTTTGAGTATTTTTTTTTTATAATATGTATTTTTGGCAATAAAACCATCACTATATATATCATCTTATTAAAATATATGTTTTTATCGTGTCTTAATTTAATGTTGTTTTTCTATTTTAGAATATATATCATCTTATTAAAATATGTGTTTTTATCATGTACTAATTTAATGTTGTTTTTCTATTTTAGAATATATACCATCTTATTAAAATATGTGTTTTTATCATGTCCTAATTTAATGTTGTTTTTCTATTTTAGATTATATTATTATACTAGACATCTTAAATGAGAAGTTT
Source organism: Picea engelmannii (assembly GCA_009831015.1). Classification (NCBI taxonomy): domain Eukaryota; kingdom Viridiplantae; phylum Streptophyta; class Pinopsida; order Pinales; family Pinaceae; genus Picea; species Picea engelmannii. The sequence continues at coordinate 266,592 of ML809144.1, read as the reverse complement.
AAAACTTTAGTTATATGTAAAAAAAGTGATTTTAGTAGAATTTGGAATTAAATACTAAAACTTTAGTTATATGTAAAAAAGTGATTTTAGTAGAATTTGGAATTAAAAACCAAGCTTTTAAAAAATGATTTTTGAGTATTATTTTATTACAATACTTTTTTTTGGCAATGAAATCATTACTATGTGTTTTTATCGTATACTAATTTAATGTTGTTTTTTCTATTTTAGATTATATTATTATACTAAACATCTTAAATGATAAGTTTAAAACTTTAGTTATATGTAAAAAAGTGATTTTTATAGAATTTGGAATTAAAAACTAAATTTAAAAAAAATGAATTTTAAGTTTTTTTATGGTTATAATATGTTTTTTTTTTCAATGGAACCATACTCTCTATATATAAATGTTATAAAATTTTGAAAGATTGAAAATCATTTTAATAAAAGATAAAATCATCACTAATATTTGTATATTCATTTTTAAATATATATTTTTTTAAATAATTATTACAAAATTTTGAAAAATTAAAAATTATTTTAATAAAAAATAAATATTATAAATTAAAGTGTATTTTTTTATTAAAAAAATAATTATAAACTTTAAAATTTTGTGAATTTTTTTTAACTATTTAATATATATAATCTTATCAAAACTTAATATTTGTATACTCATTTTTAAATATATATTCTTTAAATATATATAATCTTATCAAAACTTAATATTTGTATACTCATTTTTAAATATATATTTTTTAAATAAATGTTACAAAATTTTAAAGATTAAAAATTATTTTAATAAACCATAAATATTATAAATTAAAGTGTATTTTTTTACTAAAAGAATAATTATAAACTTTAAAATTTTGTAAACTTCCTATACTAAATATATATAATCTTATCAAAACTTAATATTTATATATTTATTTTTAAATATATATATTTTTAAATATATATATTTTTAAATAAATATTATAAAATTTTGAAAAATTAAAAATTATTTTAATAAAAGATATATGTTATAAATTAAAGTATATATTTTAATTAAAAATAATAATTATAAACTTTAAATTTTTGTAAATTTTCTATACTAAATATATATAATCTTATAAAACTTTTGTTTTATATTATATCTTGTGTTTTTTAAATTATATTGTTATACAAGATATTTTTCATGACAAGTTTTAAACTTTAACGCAATGGTTCTTCTGGTCCATCTTCTCAATGAAATCACTTCTCCATCTTCTCAATGAAGTTAGCAACATCCGCTCTTGTGTTTTATGAGAATTTGGTATTGAAAACTAATTTTTTTTTAAATGAATTTGAGTTTTTAGGTGGTAATATGTTTTTTTTAATATATATTTTAGAAAATTTTGAAAAATTGAAAATCATTTTAATGAAAGATAAATTTTATAATTATAATGAAGACGAGATTTTTTTTATAATATGTTTTTTTTTTCTTGATAATAAATCATTTTTAATATAAATGTTATAAAAATTTTAAAGTCATTTTAATAAAAGATAAATATTAAACCTGAAAAATTATTATAGTAAAAGATAATTATGTTTAAAAAAATACAATTTTCATGATCATTTAGAATGGGGAACTCTTTGTGTAAAAGAGTAATTTTATTAGAATTTGGAATGGAAAACTAAGCTTTTTTATTTATTTTTATTGTTATAATATGTTGTTTTTCTCAATTTTAAGTCATGGCTATTAATATTTATATATTCATTTTTAAATATATATTTTCTAAAATAAATATTATAAAATTTTGAAAGATTGGAAATTATTTTAATAAAAGATAAATGTTATGATATAATTATAGATTGGGAAAATTATTATAGAAGATAATTATGTTTTTTTTTTTAAGTAAAAAAGTGGAACCTGCTATATTAGATAGACAAAACTTTTACAGAGTATACAAAAGAGTAGGTCTGGAATCACCCAAAATGTTGCCGATTATCGGAAACCAGCATATATAAAGGGCGAGTAGCAATAGCATGAAAAACATAATAACAGAGTGGCATCTGTCCTGCCCGGAGGAAACCAGGACATATGTCAAATGGTCTAAATACACATAAAACAGTAGAATAATAAAACTAGGAACCAAGAGAGAAGATAAAACTAGGAACCGAAAGAGCATATAAAACCTAGGTGCCTGGTGACCTGTCATCCTCGCTAGTCTGCCGCGTGGTCCCCGCCAGGATGGCAAAAGCTTGCGCGCAGAGGGGGCATTTCCGCTTGGCTAGCGCATTGGAAAATGCATCGAGGAGCATGTCCATGCGCTGGCCCATGAGGAGGGCCCGATGTTCCAGGTCCGACAGGTGCCCCCGAAGGTCGAACATTAGAGCCAGGTGCTCTTCCCGGATGAGTGAACCATGCATGCTGCCACCCACGTCCACCGCCGCTCCAGAACCCGCTTCGAACACCCTCTGCTCCGCATCACCCTCTGCAGCCTTCGAGCCTGCTTCGTTCACCTGTGTGCCATGGCAGCTGCAAGTGTCGTCACCAGGCCAGGGTATTTCCTCCACAATACAGCCGGGGGTATCGTCTAGCAATGTCGGAGTGGGTCTGCATGCTTCCGGATGGGTCGACACGCGGGTCTTCTCGATAATTGACAGGTCCTCCATGAACGGGTCTTCCACCACTATGCAGGGGGGAAACTCCTCCTCAGTACCAGCTTTCTGCAGGGTGCCTGGCGCATTCTCTTTGATGTCTCGGCTGCATCCAACTCCAGGCTCAGCTATGGTGGCAAGCCGTGCCAGTCTCTCTGCCCTGGCTTTCTTCCTAAGAATGGATGTCGCCAGAGCCAAGGCACGTTCCAATTGCTCCTTATGACGTCGTTGCGCCTTATGTGCCTCCCAGGCCGCACCACGGCGAGGTCTGCCTCTCTTCCGAGCCATGATGAAGGAGCAGGGCAGTTGTAGGTGAAGGCAGATGAACCAGGAGTAGAGCAAATGCAATTGCAGGTGAAGGTGCGAGGCACAGGCAAATACGGTCAGAAAGAAATGCAGCGAAAATACTGGACTGCACCAGAGCATTCGAGCAATATGCAATATGCAAAGCCGCACCAGAGCGTCACGATGAATACTGGACACGATGAATACTGGACCACACCAGAGCGTCCAAGCAATATGCGAAGCCGAGGTGGGTGCAGTCTCGCTCTGTCCGGGCAAATTGAAAACCAAATAATCGAGAGTCGAGGTCATCCTCCTACCTTTAACCCTTGCCATCTCGGGAACACTGAGGTTGTAAATGCTCGCGCGAGGGAAAGGTCCCTCCGTCCTGCAACTGCATCTATGGTCGTCCCCCATGGTTAATACAAGCTCGTGGGTGGCGGCTATCGGCATTTATGCCTGGGCCGAGTGCAAGTTCACCTGTAGCCCTGGAACTACGTGTCACCCCATCCAGGGATAGAAGATAATTATGTTAAAAAAATAACATTTTTATGATAATTTGGAATTGGAAACTCCTTTTTCATTTGTTTTTTATAATAAGTTTTTGAGTTTTTTCGTTGTAACATAGTCTTGATTTTGGAAATCTAAGAGTCCGTCATAGGTGAAAGATTTATAATTTCAATGGTGTGTCTAGTTTATAAAGTCAATGTTAAACTTGTGTCTAGTTTATATTATAAAGTCAATGTTGAACTTGTGTCTAGTTTATAAAGCCAACGTTTCGGATTGCTTTAAATATGAGTCTATCATTATGGCAGATGTAACACCCTTGTTTCCCCAGTTTGTAAATATAAATATATTGGCCAAGAGACTATGGAAAACTCGATATGTGTGAATGTTTGATTTGATGAACCTTTGTATTAAAGGTAAGGAATGTAATTTCTGTTATTAATAGAAATGGATAAGTGTTGCATGACTGTTGAAAGAGGGGGTTTGCCAAGATAGACCATGGATGCTATGAAAGAGATGGTGAGGAGAACCATGAATGGTTGAGATAACCCCACCAAACCAATACCTTGTTGGATTTAATTGCTCAGGACCAGAATAGTCCTCTGACCCAGGAATGAATTATAGTCAGGATGGTAGGTGGGAAGATCTTCTCAAGAGTTAATGAGGGGATGGAGAAGAGAGCCTATCTATAAGGCTTTCACACCTAACCATGGACTGGGATTTTGGGGCCACATGCAATCTTGCTGAGGAAGGCAAGAAAGGAAGGCGTGGTGGCCAGAGGAAGAGTTGCAAAGAGAAGCAGAGAAGAGAGACTATGCTCTCAAGTTCAAGAAAGAACCGAGAAATGAACATGTTTTGGTTGCAGGAAGTGGCTAGCAGAGTTATTATACAAGCTAATAAACAAGGGTGCTAAGTGACTGAGGAAGTACTTAGGCAGGCCTCCTTGTTTGGTATAGAGAGAACCCATTTCCAAGATCATGTGGGAGGAGGAGAGTAACCTCCATGCCTGACTGTTGCTGAGCCGGAAGAAAGAACTCTCTCTTAGAGCATCGTGGTCTAGCTCGGGGGTGGTCAGTGGTAAATTTGTTAGGAGTGATTGAGCCTATGGTTGGGTGGAAACAGGCACCCCTTTCAGCAGTCACATCACGTCTTCTAGTTCTTATAAGTTTTTTCCATACTTTGTGTTTTGAAATGGGATAATGAATGAATGCATGTATTTATACATCTAAGAATGGTCTTTGTATTGAATGATCAAGTTATATGTATGTATTTACTTTTTTGTGGACTGGGACGTAAATCTGTAGGAGATCTGGGATAGAAAGCATTGCATCAATCTGACCTTGTCAGTCTGAAGAGGATATCTCCTTCAGACTCCTTGTTGTGCAACTAGGACACCATGCCCAAGTCCTTAGCAAGTTCACAATGAGGAACATGTGTTTAACTCGCGAGAGTTTAGGAGGACCCATGTGACCAACACCCAAGAACCTTGTGCTAAGCATAAGGGAGCTAAGTTCTTCTGGCTTCGGAACTTTGGAAGTCCAAGACTTTGAAGTATTATTGGCCCAAATAGTCACAAACCAGCCGAAGGTTATCGAGAGTCACGGTTACCTGTAAGGTCGACTAATGTTGGGTGGTTTCCCTAGTGGTTAGAGGAACCTATCTTACCAACTAAACTAGGATCCAGCTCCCCATCGTGAAGTAGCACGAGCCACCGATCGAGAATGTTTGGGGGTTCCCTCAGCCGTTAGATCTACATCGAGGGGATTTCGATGGAGTACCACTTCGGGACAATGGAGATGCCATAGCATCAACCTCCTCGAACGTCGAAGTTACGAAGTAAAGGAGAGACGTAGATCATTCAAGAGGGGGGACCCGCACATGGTACTTTGACGAAGTCTTGCTTTGGGAGAATGGAGTGCAAGTAAAGCCAAAACCCCCGAAGGCCAGAGCCGCGAAGTGACCAAGACTGTAGATCTAGGGATCCTTTGGGTTCTTTCCTAGCCGTCAGATTTACCATATAGTCAGCCCGGCGTTGACCGCTTTGGGAGGACAGGGGTGTTGTAATGCCAAAATCCTTGAAGGACGGAGTCACGAAGTAATGAGGACCATCGATCCTCGGATTCTTCTGGATCCCTCTCAGTCGTCGATATACAGGAGACGTGTGGCGCTAGATCATTTAGTCCGGACACTGGGCACTCAAGGGGATTTGAGGTGTGGTGTGTTAATAAGCTCTGAAGCCCGAAGTGACGAGAGTCGTCAATTCGAAGACGCTTCGGGACTTTTCTTAACCGTCAAATCTAGGTTGTGGTCAACCCGACGCTGACCAACTCCGGGATAAAGGAGGAGTTTGCATTGCAAAACACCCGAAGGCCGGAGTCGCGAAGTAAGAAGAGTCGTATATCTATGGATCTACGTGGTCGAATCTCGACCATGAGATATGTGAGGTGTTAGAAGGCTGTCAGTCTGGGGTGACGTGGCAAGTTGACGTCACCAGAGTGACGTGGACCCACAATTGATGTGACATGTGCCATCTCGATTTGTGATTTTCGTAGAACCTATATGCCCTATTGGAATGTGACACATGTCAACCCTGGCCCTTCTATGTGTTAGCTCGTGGTACGTGCCCGCCTAGTCAAAGTAGTTGGTGAAGTGATCGAAACTCCGACAGTCCGGGACTTCGGGACTCTGGAGGATTTGGAGTGTAGTATTGTATAGAGACCAAAAAGCTCGAAGGCCAGAGCCACATGGTAAGTTTACGAGACTTCGGGAATTCGAGACTCCGGGAGGTCTCGTTCGTAGACAGTAAAGAGGCGTTCAACGTCGAAGTGTCGAATCCCTCTATAGTGCGTATATTAGATGAATATTGAGTCTGTCATTGGCTTAGGTGATGAATGGGTGTTCCCTGCGAGAGGAGAGAACCTGGTAATGGATTCCCATGGATGCTTCATGGATCTCAACCAATGAATGCCCAAAGATCCTTCACTGGAGCATGTCTTCCGCTCTTGAAATTCGATAGGAGCATGCTGACTAAGGTTGGAGAGCTCCTGGTGAGAAGAAATACAATAGAGACAGAAAAAAAGGATCTGGTTTAAGAAGGAAGACAAAAATTCGAATGCCCCATCCCTAGGAAAGGTACCCAGGGGTTGGGTATGTTACAAATTGGTATCAGAGCATGGTTACAACACTTGGCCTACTTGGTCTCATGGACGAGTTGTGTAAAAACCATATTTAAAGTACTTTTAAGGGTGACACCCTATCTTACCTCTTTCCTAAAGAGTCTAGTTAAACTTTTACTGAAGAAAAGAATGAAGCTTTCTACTATGTGTGTATTTAAGAAATATGAATTGTGTGTTGTTCATAAACTAATAGATTGTTGGCTAACAATAGGTTTTTTTTCAGCACTCAAGCAGTCAGTAAATCATGGGAAAACTACAAGTATAAAGGATGGTGACGTGCCAGAAAGTGGGGGATGACTCCCACAATAGAGACAAAGAATCCAACGAAAGGAGGGTAGTGGAAACCCCTTCAGATTTGGTTGAAACTGTAAGGAGCCTTGTGGCCGATTTACAGAGTTTTCAGGACGACAATGAGAGATTTATAAAGGAGCAAGAAAAACAAACGGAAATTAATGCAGTCTTGCTACAGATTTTATCCGATATACAAAGGCAGCTACAACATGGACCCACAACCAGTCAAGTGGAATGACGACATACGAAGAGAAGTCAAAGTTCACCTGAGATACGAAAACGTGGTCCCATAAGTGGCCACACTAGGAGGAGTACCTCGAGGAAGGTCTAGCCTGGAGGAAGGATATGCTCATCGGAAGAGTCCTCTAGAGAGGACATTGACAACTCCAAGGGATATTCTAGTAGCAAAGCTAGCTCACATTCTCAAAGGAAAGGAAAGAAGCAAATGCATTCAAAAAGTTGTGATCCTGAAGAGTTCAAGAAAGCCAAGCCACTCTCTTTCAATGGAGAGATTGAGAAGGGGGAAGAGGCAGAAGCTTGACTGCTTGGTTTAAAGAAGTATTTCAGAGTCCATGACTACTTTGAAAATTTGAAGGCTCGAATTGTCATCTTCAACCTGAATGGAAAGGCTTCCATTTGGTGGGAAGACATTAGGAATGTGAAGGGAATCCATGAAAAACACTTGTCATGGAAACAATTTGAGAAATACTTCAAGAAGAAGTATCTATCATAGAAATACTTTGATGGGAATACTAAGGAGTTCTATGAACTTAGGCTGGGACAACTCACCATAGAGGAGTATGTCAATAAATTCCTTGAGTTGCTAAGGTATGTACCCTACATAAAGGATGAAAAGGCGATTTATTATCGGGTTACCTTAGACCTATCGGGACATGATTGAGTTTGACGATCCAAATACCTTAGAAGACACAATCCAGAAGACAAGGTATTGCTATGAACAGTTCGGGAGTCTAACAAAACCTCGCGAGCACTGGAAGAAGAAAAGTAGTTCGAGATTCAAGAAGAAGGGGCTTAAATTCTCAATATTTAAGAATTATGGGAAGGGTTCTAGGATGAGCCTTCCTACTAGAAGTGTGTATCATCAAAATTTCCTCTCCCTGAGTGGAAATAAATCTTTTGGAGCAACCCCAGGAAAGATTGATAACCCAAAGAAAGAACCCTTGAAATGTTGGGGTTGTGGAGAAGAACATCTACTGAAGGATTGTCCACACAGACAACAGAACAGTAGGAGAGTCTGCAATATCCAAGAAGCTACCACATTCAATGATGTGGCTAGGAGCATGCCACAGATTTATGAAGCCTTGGATAATAAACAAGTCGACCACCAAGCTTCAGTGGTGGAGATGGAAGGTATGATCGCCAACCATCTAGTTTCTATTTTAATTGACCCTAGTTCTAATTTGAGTTATGTGTCCCCTCAGACTATTGATAAGCGTAAACTACAACCAATTAGACATGTTAAGCCATGGTTGGTACAACTAGGCACTAGAATGAAAAGAAAAGTAGCAGAGGTCATACTAGCTTGTCAATTCATTATGGATGGATTGCCCACCCAAGCGACCCTTAACATACTTCCCCTAGGATATTATGACCTGTTGGTTGGTATGGACTGGTTAGCCACTTATAAAACCAAGTTGCACTGTTACCATAAGACTTTGGAATGTGAAAATGAAGAATGAATAAAAATAACCCTCAAGGGGATTCAGAGGCCTCTCTCAGTGAGACGAATATCAACCCTTCAAATGAAAAAGTATTGCAAAAAGTGATGTCCTTTATATGAAATACAGGTGTTGGAATCTATTGAGGATGACAAACTAAACCTAGAGGACCACCCCATATTAAAAGAGTATAAAGATGTGTTTCCAGAATAGGTACTGGGTCTACCTTCGAGAAGAGACATTGACTTCTCCGTAGAACTTGCACCAAGAATAGTGTCAGTGTCTAGGACGCCCTATAGGATGAGTACACTAGAGCTAGATGAGCTCAAGCTACAACTAAAGGAGATGATGGAAAAATGCTACATCTAGCCCAACATGTCTCCATGGGGAGCACCCATCTTGTTTGTGAAGAAAAAAGATGGCACACTCCGACTGTGCATAGACTATAGACAACTCAATAAGAAAACCATAAAGGACAAGTATCCCTTACCAAGAATCGATGACTTGCTTGACCAATTAAGGGGTGCTTCCATTTTCTTGGAGATTGAATTAAGGTTTGGATACCATCAAGTCCGAATCAAGGATGAAGACATCCACAAAATAGCCTTCGAGACAAGATATGGTCACTATGAATTTGTGGTGGTGCCATTTGGACTAACCAATGCCCCTGCCACTTTTATGTGCTTGATGAATAATGTACTCAGCAAATTCCTAGACATATTTGTATTGGTTTTCATTGATGATATTCTAATCTACTCCAAGAACAGAGAGGAGCATCAAGAACATCTTAAATTAGTTCTTCAAGTACTAAGAGAGCATCCTCTCTACTCTAAGTTTAGCAAGTGTGACTTTTTCCAGAAGCAAGTACATTACTTAGGCCATGTTATTTTTGAAGGAGTGGCAGTAGATGTCATCATGGTAGTAGTGGACAAATTGAGAAAGTTTGCGGTCAAGTCAACTTGCAAGGCAATAGATGTTTCCAACATCTTCATGAAGGAGATATTCAGACTGCATGGCATGCCTAGGGAGATTATATCTGACAGGGACACACAATTTACTTCAAGATTTTGTAAATTCTTAATGGTTGGTTTTGAGACTAAATTGTTGTTTAGCACAACCTATCACCCTCAAACGGATGGATAAACAGAAAGAGTGAACCAAATATTAGAAGACATGTTAAGGATGCATGTAATGCATCAACCTAAGAAGTGAGAAGACTACCTGCCATTGGTAGAATTTTCTTACAACAATGGTTATAAAGAGTCATTGAAGATGAGCCCTCTATGGTAGACAGTGCAAGATTCCAATCAGTTGGAGTAATCTAATGGATATAATTACAATCGCACCCGACATGCTGAAAGAAATGGAACAAAAAGTAATTCAGATTAAGAAAAATATGAAAATTTCTCAGGATAGACAGAAGAGTTACGCCGATAGAAAGAGAACTCCCAGAGAGTTCAAGATGTGAGACCATGTCTATCTCAGAATTAGACCCAGGAAGAGTTCCCTGAGAATGGGAGCTTGTGCCAAGTTGGCACCTCGATATTGTGGAACCTTTGAAATTTTATATAGAGTGGAACCTGTAGCCTATAGGCTAGCACTCCCTCCCACAATGAAGGCATATAATGTTTTCCATGTTTCGTTATTGAAGAAATATGTACATGATTCTAATCATATAATTGACTTGTCTATGATTCAGGTGGAACCATAGGGATAATTACTGCCAGAACCTCAATACATACTAGACATGAAGAAAACCTCACTCAGAAATCGAACCATTGCATAGGTCAAGGTTCAATGGAAACACTTTGGCCCAGATGAAGCTATGTGGGAAATGAAGGATGCCATGAAACATGCATATCCCTTTTTGTTTACTTATTTATATATATATATATATATATATATATATATATATATATATAATTGACAGATAGAACATCGAGGACGATGTTCCTTTAAGGGGGAGGGGATTGTAACACCCTTGTTTCCCCCAGTTTGTAAATATAAATATATTAGCCAAGAGACTATGGAAAACTCGATATGTGTGAATGTTTGATTTGATGAACCTTTGTATAAAAGGTCAAGGAATGCATTTTTTGTTATTAATAGAAATGGATGTGTGTTTCATGATTGTTGAAAGAGGGGATTTTCCAAGATAGACCACAGATGATATGAAAGAGATGGTGACGAGAACCAGGAATGGTTGAGAGAACCCCACCAAACTAATACCGTGTTGGATTTAATTTCTTAGGACCAGAATATTCCTTTGGCCCAGGAGTGAATTACAGTCAGGTTGGTAGGTGGGAAGACCTCAAGAGTTAATGAGGGGATGGGGCAGAGCGCCCATCTGTAAGGCTTTCAGACCTGACCACAGACTGAGATTTCGAGGACACATACAATCTTGCTGAGGAAGGCAAGAAAGGAAGGCATGGTGGGCAGAGGAAGAGTTGCGAAGAGAAGCAGAGAAGAAAGACTAAGCTCTCAAGTTTGAGAAAAAACTGAGAAATGAATGTGTTCTTGTTGGAGGAAGTGGCTAGCAGGGTTATGATATAAGGTGATAAATGAGGGTGCTGAGTGACTGAGGAAGTACTCAGGCATGCCTCCTTGCTTGGTATAGAGAGAACCCATTTCCAAGATCATGTGGAAGGAGGAGAATAACCTTTGTGCCTAACTGTTGCTGAGCCGGAAGAAAAAACTCTCTCTCAGAGCATCGTGGTCTAGCTTAGGGGTGGTCAGTGATAAATCAGTTAGGAGTGATTGAGCCTATGGTTGGGTGGAAACAAGCACCCCTTTTAGCAGTCGCATCACGTCTTCTGGTTCTAATAATTTTTTCCATACTTTGTGTTTTGAAATGGGATAATGAATGAATGCATGTATTTATACATCTAAGAATGGTCTTTGTATTGAATGATCAAGTTATATGTATGTATTTACCTTCTTGTGGACTAGGACATAAAACTGTAGGAGGGCTGGGATAGAAAGCATTGCATCAATCTGACCTTGTCGGTCTAAAGAGGATATCTCTTTCAGACTCCTTGTTATGCAACTGGAACACCATGCCCAAGTCCTTAGCAAGTTCACGATGAGGAACATGTGTTTAACTCACAAGAGTTTAGGAGGACCTATGTGACCAACACCCAAGAACCTTGTGCTAAGCATAAGGGAGCTAAGTTCTTCTGGCTTCATAAATCCGGAAGTCCGGGACTTCGGAGTATTATTGGCCCAAATAGTCACAAAGCGACCGAAGGTTACAAAGAGTCACAGTTACCTGTAAGGTCGATCGATGTTGGGTGGTTTCCCTAGTGGTTAGAGGAACCTATCTTACCAACTAAACTGGGATCCAACTCCCCATCACGAAGTAGCTCGAGCCACTGATCGAGAATGTTTGGGGGTTTCCTCAGCCGTTAGATCTACGTCGAGGGGACTTCGGCGGAGTACCACTTCGGGAGAATGGAGATGCCATAGCATCAACCTCCCCAAACGTCGAATTTATGAAGTAAAGGAGAGTCGTATATTTGGGGGAGATCGTTAGGAGCCCCACCTGTCGTTCGATCATTCAAGAGGGGGGACCCGCACATAGTACTTTGATGAAGTCTTGCTTCGGGAGAATGGAGTGCAAGTAAATCCAAAACCCCTGAAGGCCCCACGAAGTGACCAAGACCGTAGATCTAGGGATTCTTCGGGTTCTTTCCTAGTAGTTGGATTTACTATGTAGTTAGCTCGGCATTGACCATTTTGGAAAGATAGGGGTGTTGTAACGCCAAAATCCCTAAAGATCGGAGTCACGAAGTAATGAGGACCATCGATCCTCGGATTCTTTGGGATCCCTATCAGTCATCGATATATAGGAGATGTGTGGCGCTAGATCATTTAGTTCAGACACTGGGGACTTTGGGGGATTTGAGGTGTGGTGTGTCGATAAGATCTTAAGCCCGAAGTGACAAGAGTCGTCGATTCGAAGACGCTTCGAGACTTTTCCTAACCGTCAAATCTAGGTTGTGGTCAGCCCGGTGCTGACCAACTCTAGGAGAAAGGAGGAGTTTGCATCGCAAAACACTCGAAGGCCAGAGTCGCAAAGTAACAAGAGTCATAGATCTATGGATCTACGTGGTCGGATCTCGACCGTGAGATTTGAGAGGTTAGAAGGTTTTCAGTCTGGCGTGACGCGGCAAGACAACGTCACTAGAGTGACGTGGACCCACGATCAATGTGCCGCGTGCCATCTCAATTTGTGATTTTTTGTAGACCCTATATGCCCTATTGGAACGTGACACGTGTCACCCTTGGCCCTTCTACGTGTCAGCCCGTGATACGCTCTTGCCTAGCCAAAGTGGTTGGCGAAGTGATCGAAACTCCGGGACTTCGGGACTCTGGAGGATTTGGAGTGTAGTATTGTAAAGAGACCAAAAGGCCCGAAGGTCGAAACCACATGGTAAGTTTACGTGACTTCGGGAATTCGAG
>ML809144.1:206986-226924 GCA_009831015.1 Picea engelmannii | reverse complement strand
TGCCTAGCCAAAGTGGTTGGCGAAGTGATCGAAACTCCGGGACTTCGGGACTCTGGAGGATTTGGAGTGTAGTATTGTAAAGAGACCAAAAGGCCCGAAGGTCGAAACCACATGGTAAGTTTACGTGACTTCGGGAATTCGAGACTCTGGGAGGTCTCATGCATAGACAGTAAAGAGGCGTTTAATGCTGAAGTGTAGAATCCTTCTATAGTCAGTCTGTTAGATGAATAATGAGTCTATCATTGCCTTAGGTGATGAATGGATGTTCCCTGCGAGAGGAGAGAACCTGGTAATGGATTCTCATTGAAGCTACGTGGATCTCAACCGATGAATGCTCGAAGATCCTTCACTGGAGCATGTCTTCCGCTCTTGAACTCTGATAGGAGCATGCTGACTAAGGTTGGATACCTCTTGGTGAGCAGAAATACAATAGAGACAGAAAAGGAGGATCTAATTTAAGAAGGAAGACGAAAATTTAAATGCCCCATCTCTAGGAAAGGTACCCAAGGGTCGGGTATGTTACAAATTGGTATCAGAGCACGGTTATAACACTTGGCCTTCTTGGGATCATGGACGAGTTGTGTAAAAACCATATTTAAAGTACTTTTAAGGGTGACACCCTATCTTACCTCTTTCCTAAAGAGTCTGGTTAAACTTTTACTGAAGAAAAGAATGAAGCTTTCTACTGTATGTGTATTTAAGAAATATGAATTGTGTGTTGTTCATAAACTAATAGATTGTTGGCTAACAGTAGGTGTTTTTTCATCAATCAAGCAGTCATTAAATCACGGGAAAAATACAAGTATAAAGGAAGGTGATGCGCCAAGAAGTGGGGGATGGGTCCCACAATAGAGATGAAGAATCTGACGAAAGGAGGGCAGTGGAAACCCCTTCAGATTTGGATGAAATTGTAAGGAGCCTCATGGACGAATCACAGAGTTGCAAGGCCGACAACGAGAGATTGATAAATGAGAAAGAAAAACAAATGGAAATTAATGCAGTCTTGCTGCAGAGTTTATTCGATATATAGAGGCATCTACAACATGGACCCACAACCAGTCAGGTGGACCGACGCCATACAAAGAGAAGTCAAAGTCCACCTGAAATACGAAAACGTGGTCCCATAAGTGGCCACACTTGGAGGAGTACCTCGAGGAAGGTCCAACCTAGAGGAAGGAGACGATCATCGGAAGATTCCTCTGGAGAGAAAACTGACAACTCCGAGGGATTTTCTAGTAGAAAAGCTAGCTCACATTCTCAAAGGAAAGGAAAGAAGCGAAAGCATTCCAAAATTCATGATCCTGAAGAGTTCAAGAAATCCAAACCACCCTATTTCAATGGAGATATTGAGAAGGGGGAAGAGGCAGAAGCTTGGCTTCTTGGTTTAAAGAAGTATTTCAGAGTCCATGACTACTCTAAAAATTTGAAGGCTTGAATTGTTATCTTCAGCCTGAATGGAAAGGATTCCATTTGGTGGGAAGACCTTAGGAATGTGAAGGGAATCCATGAGAAGGACTTGTCATGGAAATAGTTTGAGAAATACTTCAAGAAGAAGTATATGTCATAGAAATACTTTGATGGGAATACTAAGGAGTTCTATGAACTCAGTCTTAGTAGGATACTATAGAAGGTTCATAAAAGGGTTTTCCAAGATTGGTTGCCCAATCACTGCCCTTCAGAAAAAGGGGGTTAAATTCACTTGGACATCAGAATGTGAAGAAATATTTTCAAGAACTAAAATACCTTCTAACCCATCCACCTGTGTTGAATATTGCAGACCTTGATGATGACTTGTGTGTACAGATGTTTGTAAGGAAGGACTCAAAGGAGTCATATTGCAATAAGGGCATGCAATTTTCTACGAATCCAAAAAATTGAATGAGCGTGAAATCAATTATGTAACCCATGATATAGAGTTGGTTTACATAGTGCATTCTTTAAAAATGTGGAGGCATTACCTCCTGAGTAGGAGATTTGTACTTATGGCAGACCATTGTGGGTTGAGGCACCTGTTTGATCAACCGAAAATCAATGCTATACAAGCTGGGTGGATGGATCTTCTTAGTGAGTTTGATTTCGAAATCAAGCACATCAAAGGAAAGGAAACTAGGGTGGTTGATGCCCTTAGTAGAAGTGTGAAAATGTTTCACCTGGAAGCGGTAAGCACCTGCTAAATGGATGTCGGGGAGAGAGTCAAGAATGCACAAGAAACAAATGCATTTTTCAATACCGTGATGTCATACCTAAAGAAAGATCCCACAAGGATAAAGTATGAAGGTTATTTGGTGCTTGATGAAGGTCTGCTAACCTACATAAACAGATTGTATATTCCAAGTTGTGACGACTTGAAGAGCTTCATAATGGATGAACTACACAAGACACCATATACTAGTCATCCATGTTATCAGAAAATGCTCACGGCCACTACGAAACAATTCTATTGGCTTGGATTGAAAAGGGACATAACTAACTATCTAGCTAAGTGTATAGAATGCTAGAAAGTTAAGGCAGGACATCGACACTCAGTAGGGTGGTTACAACCTCTACCAATTTCAGAATGGAAATGAGAAACCATCGGATTTTTTCACCAGATTACCAAAATCATCCAAGAAGAATTATGCCATCATGGTAGTGGTGGACAAATTGAGCAAGTCTTCTCACTTTGTTTCGATAAAGTCAACTTTCAAGGCAATAGATATTGCCAACATCTTCATGAAGGAGATATTTAGACTGCATGGCATGCCTAGGGAGATTATATCTGATAGGGACACAAAATTTACTTTAAGCTTTTGGAAATCCTTAATGATTGGTTTTGAGACTAAATTGTTGTTTAGCACAACCTATCACCCTCAAACGGATGGACAGATAGAAAGAGTGAACCAAATATTAGAAGACATGTTAAGGATGCATGTAATGCATCTGCCTAAGAATTGAGAAGACTACCTGCCATTGGTAGAATTTGCTTACAACAACAATTATCAAGAGTCATTGAAGATGAGCCCTTTTGAAGCCCTCTATGGTAGACAATGCAAGATTCCAATCAGATGGAGTAATCCAGTGGATAGAATTACAATCGAACCTGACATACTGAAAGAAATGGAAAAAATAATAATTTAGATTAAACAAAATCTGAAAACTGCTCAGGATAGACAGAAGAGTTACGCCGATAGAAAGAGAACTCCCAGAGATTTCAAGAGAGGAGACCATGTCTATCTCAAAATTAGACTCGGGAAGAGTTCCTTGAGAATGGGAACTTGTGCCAAGTTGGCACCCCGATATTGTGGACCCTTTGAAATCTTAGATAGAGTGGGACATGTAGCCTATAGGCTAGCACTCCCTCCCATAGTGAAGGCACATAATTTTTTCCATGTTTCGTTATTGAAGAAATATGTACATGATTCTAATCATATAATTGACTTATCTGTGATTCAGGTGGAACTTGAGGGAAAATTTCTACCAGAACCTCAATGCATAATAGACAAGAAGGAAACCTCACTCAGAAACCAAACCATTGCACAGGTCAAAGTGCAATGGAAACACTTTCGCCCAGATGAAGTTACGTGGAAATGGAGGATGCCATGAAATAAACATATCCGTTTTTGTTTACTTTTGTATATGTAGAGCATATTGACAAATAGAACATCGAGGATGATGTTCCTTTAAGGTGAGGGGATTATAACACCCATGTTTCCTCCAGTTTTTAAATATAAATATATTGGCCAAGAGACTATGGAAAACTCTATATGTGTGAATGTTTGATTTGATGAACCTTTCTATAAAAGGTCAAGGCATGTAATTTTTTTTATTAATAGAAATGGATAAGTGTTGCATGACTGATGAAAGCGGGTGTTTGCCAAGATAGACCATGGATTTTATGAAATAGATGGTGAGGGGAACCAAGAATGGTTGATATCACCCCACCAAACCAGTACCTTGCTAGATTTAATTGCTCAGGACCAAAATAGTCCTCTGACCTAGGAATGAATTACAGTCAGGCTGGTGGGTGGGAAGACCTCCTCAAGAGTTAATGAGGGGATGGGGCAGAGCATCCATCTGTAAGGATTTTAGACCTGACCACAGACTAGGATTTTGGAGCCAAACACAATATTGCCGAGGAAGGCAAGAAAGGAAGGCATGCTGGGCAGAGGAAGAGCTGCGAAGAGAAGCAGAGAAGAGAGACTAAGCTCTCAAGTTCGAGAAAGAATTGACAAATGAACATGTTCTGGTCGCAGGAAGTGGCTAGCAGGGTTATGATACAAGTTGATAAATGACAGTGTTGAGTGACTGGGGAAGTACTCAGGCAGGCTTCCTTGCTTGGTATAGAGAGAACCCATTGCCGAGATCATGTGGGAGGAGGAGAGTAACCTTCTTGCCTGAATGTTGTTGTGTCTAAAGAAAGAACTTTCTCTTAGAGCATCGTGGTTTAGCTCGAGGGTAGTCAGTGGTAAATCTGTTAGGAGTGATTGAACCTATGGTTGGGTGGAAACATACACCCCTTTCAACAGTTGCATCACGTCTTCTGGTTCTGATCATTTTTCCATACTTTGTGTTTTGAAATGGGATAATGAATGAATGCATGTATTTATACATCTAAGAATGGTCTTTGTATTTAATGATCAAGTTATGTGTATTCATTTACCTTCTTGTGGACTTATGTTTCTGATTGATCATCTATATGCCCCAGTTTAACCTTCGAGACATCTTGGGACGTAAACCTGTAGGAGGGTTGGGATAGAAAGCATTGCATCAATCTGACCTTATCGGTCTGAAGAGGATATCTCCTTCATACTCCTTGTTGTGCAACCAAGACACCATGCCCAAGTCCTTAGCAAGTTCATGATGAGGAAGATGTGTTTAACTCGCGAGAGTTTAGGAGGACCCATGTGACCAACACCCAGGAACCTTGTGCTTAGCATAAGGGAGCTAAGTTCTTCTAGCTTCGGAACTATGGAAGTCTAGGACTTTGGAGTACTATCGGCCCAAATAGTCACAAACCAGCTGAAGGTGACCGAGAGTCATGGTTACGTGTAAGTTCGACTAACGTTGGGTGGTTTCCCTAGTGGTTAGAGGAACCTATCTTACCGACTAAACCAGGATCCATCTCCCCATCGTGAAGTAGCACGAGCCACTAATCGATAATGTTCAGGGGTTCCCTCAGTCGTTAGATCTACATCGAGGGGACTTCGACGGAGTACCACTTTAGGAGAATGTATATGCCATAGCATCAACCTCCCCGAACGTTGAAGTTACAAAGTAAAGGAGAGCTGTAGATTTGAGGGAAATCATTAGGAGCCCCATCTGTCGTCCGGTCATTTAGGAGGGGGGACCCACACATGGTACTTCGACGAAGTCTTTCTTCGATAGAATGGAGTGGAAGTAAAGCCAAAACCCCCGAAGGTCGGAGCCGCAGAGTGACCAAGACCGTATATCTAGGGATCCTTCGGGTTATTTCCTAGTTATCAGATTTTCAATGTAGTCAGCCTGGCGTTGACCACTTCGGGAGGACAGGGGTGTTGTAATGCAAAAATCCTCGAAGGTCAGAGTCACGAAGTAATGAGAACCATCAATCCTCGGATTCTTCAGGATCCCTCTCATCCATTGATATACAGGGGACGTTTGGCGCTAGATCATTTAGTCTGGAGACTAGGCACTCCAAGGAATTTGAGGTGTGGTGTGTCGATAAGCTTCGAATCCTGAAGGGACGAGAGTCATCGATTCAAAGACGCTTCGGGAATTTTCCTAACCATTAGATATAGGTTGTGGTCATCCCAGTGCTGACCAACTCGGGGAGAAAGGAGGAATTTTCATCGCAAAACACCCGAAGGTCGGAGTCGCGAAGTAAAAAGAGTCATAGATCTATGGATCTACGTGGTCGGGTCTCAACCGTGAGATCTGAGAGGTGTTAGAAGGATTCCAGTCTGACATGACATGGCAAGCCGACGTCACCAGAGTGATGTGTACCCACGATCTATGTGCCATGTGCCATCTCGATTTGTGATTTTTGTAGACCCTATATTCCCTATTGTAACATGACACGTGTCACCCCTGGCCCTTCTACGTGTTAGCCCATGGTACATGCCCTCCTAGCCAAAGTGGTTGGTGATGTGATCAGAACTCCAATATTTCGGGACTCTGGAGGATTAGGAGTTTAGTATTGTAGAGAGACCAAAAGGCTCGAAGGCGAGAGCCATGTGGTAAGTTTACGGGACTTCAAGAATTCGGGACTCCAGGAGATCTCGTGCATAGACAGTAAAGAGGCATTTAACACCGAAGTGTCAAAGCGTCGAAGTGTTGAATCCCTCTGTAGTCGGTATGTTAGATGAATACTAAGTTCGTCATTGGCTTAGGTGATGGATGGATGTTCCCTGCGAGAGGAGAGAACCATGTAATGGATTCACACGTGGATCTTGTTGACCGCCTAGTCAACTAGGGGGTCAAATCCATGTACCATGAAGATATGCATCATCAGATGCTACCAAGTCAGAGACTATTTGGTTGTATAGGGCAATTTTTGCCTCCAACACGTATTTTTGTAATCGAAATTTCTGCACCCCTGCATGGGTTAATAATGTAATAGGTCTGAATGGATCATAGTTAGGTCAGTTACCTTAGGATTTCTTCATTAGTAGAGTTCCTTTCACTGAGTGTTTTTAATCCTCAGGTTATTAGTTTGGCTTTTTAGCCTTATTAATCTCCCTTGAGTTTTTCACTCCCACAAATAATTCCTCCAAAGTGGTGAAAGACGTTCTAATGGATTTATCCCCTGGTATCTAGTGTTTAGGAATGATTTAAATGAACATGTATGACATCTCATAACGTTTCACGGAATTTCGTCGAGTCTAGATAGTTTTTTTTTTAATTAATTAAAATTGCCTAAGGTTGGGTAATTTAATTAATTAATTTTAATTATTTCTGAGCAAATATTGTAAAAACTAGGTCTTTGGGATTTTGCTAGGGGTATTTGTGCTCAAAATAAATGGAATGAGACCCCCTACACCCTTGGACCAAGTTTCAGCTCAGTCGGACAACGTTTTCTAGGTGTTTGTCCACCAGGAGTCTCAGTCAGTCAAAACAACAATTTTAATCGCTAAGTCATGACATAGGAAAAATGCCATTTTTCTAATTTTTGAGCAAATGGATGAAAGTAAAGGTGGAAAATGATAAGAAAGATTTTTCCTAACCTTTTCCAACCCTCACATCACCCCCTCACCTAGCCATTAAGAAAAAACGTCACTTTCCCTAGAGAGGTGTGCCCCCCTTCTAGAAAGTCTCCAAAAAGTAATAAATAAATAAATAAATTAATGGGAGACTTATTATATCCCTTGGTGTGCCTCCCTATACCCTACAACTCATCATTTGACTTGTCAAAGCCTTGTCGACTCACTCCAACTCATTTCCACTTCATTCATCCATGCCCAAACCCTAACTTACCAAAAACCTAAAAGTGACTTTTCTTTGATGTGTGACACTTGTCCTCATCCAAGAGGGGTAGTTTTTCCTTCCCAAGTATAAATAGAACCCCTCCCTCACTCATTTCTCACCATCTCTTGAGCTATTGTTATGCTACCCAATTCTTGCCCCATCTCTCTCTCATTTGTCCATCTTGCTCTCACTCCATTTTTCTCTTGAGAGGTTTGGAGCAATTAGTTGTTGCAAATCTCTCTCTTGGATTAATAGAAAGGATTTGGAGGATTTTGAAGTAAGAAAGATTAGTCTTTCTACTTCCATGCACATGAGGTGATCTTGTACCTTGTGTTTTCTTGTTTGAGATCTAGGGTAAATATCTAAAGCAAATTAGTTTGTTTGGATAGATCATGCAATACTGTAGTTGTAGATCTACTTGAGTAGGATGGTAAGTAGTGCGAATTAGTTTGTATTACTTGTTTATATTGCCTTCTATTTTCTCTCATCTCACATTGGTTCACAAATTGCAGGTTTGCTTCAAGGGTTTTGTTGGGATAGACTCAAGCAAGAGTCTAATATCATAGCTCACCTAAACTTCATAGTTTTTCATATCTTATTTTTTGTTCATTTCATATCAGATTTGGTTTGCTAACAATCTTAGATAGGTCAAATAAAATCAATATTATTTTTTGAAATTTGTATGTAGGAAATTTCTGTTGAAAAACATGAATTTTCTTAACTTTCTTGTGTGTTTCACAACATTTTCAGCAAGCAATAGCTTGCTAGTTTTTGCAGGTTCTTACCAGGTCAAGGGGTTATGTTGCCCATTTTAGGTCACAAAACACACCAAAAAATTCTCCTTCGATTCGGTAACAACACCCAACCTTTCTTCTTTCATTCTAACATTGTAGCAAGCCCCCGTGAGTCCCCTTGAGGCTTATATTCTTGTAATAAATTCTGTTTTCTTGTAAAGTTTGTTAGTGCCTACTCCTTGGGTGAGAGATTGACAAAGCCACCCCCCAAAATCGTAAGGCTAGGGTGTATATTTAAATTTCTACATTTTTTTCATTCTTTTGCCCCACTTGTCATTAGGGCAAGGTTGTGTGGCTACGATTGCTTTAGTTTTAGTTTGGTTATTTCATTTCCAACCCCCTTTGGCACAAAATAGGAAGGCTTGCCTCCACCTTGTGTCATAGTGAGTGGTTTGTCTTTCTTTTTATTTCATTTCAAGTCTTGCATGCCTTGTTGCCTACACCTTGGATGAGAAGTTGTCAAAGCCAACCCCCAATATAGTATGGCTAGTTAGTTGTTTAGTTTCTATGTTGTGCTTAATGGAGTAAAATCATCTAGAAGTAGATCTCACACAACTAAGTATTAGCTTAAGCCGATGGAGGCATAGATTTATTCTCATGCTTTAAGTTTCTTATTTTGCAAGTTTAACTTTCCAAGCATTTATCTTATTGCAAAACACATATGGGCAAATGGTGATGGTTTAAGACAAATCTTTTTCACTTGCAAGCTCTTTTCCTTTAAGAAATTGTATTTCAATTTACAAACACACATGGGCATATTAATGATGTAAAAGCAATATTTATTTTCAACATTTCCTTCATGTTCTATATGTGGTTTACATGCAATAATCTAGTGATCTAGAACACTTTTTATGTTGTTTTGAAGTTTCGGTTTTGGCCCTTTTTGGCACTTTTTGGGCAAGTAAAACTCACCTAACCACACATAATCACCTAAAAACACTTAGTCCATAGGCCTAATAACTTATTAGACTTAATAGGACACCATAACTCACCATCTTCACCATTTAAAATGGGGTTTGAGGAAGGCAACATAAGGTGTTAGGCCCGGGACGGTCTCACGGCGTGGGACGTCCTTTTCGGGAGTACTCAGATCTTAGGGTTGACTTGCGAAACTAGGATAGGCCTCGTTGCCTCACTTCTTGAGCTTCCAACAACCACTTGGTAATTGAGGGAGGAGAGTTGTGGGTTGACACTTAGCTAGGAGTCACTCAACACTTAATAATCTTTAATCAACTCCTTAATCCACTACAACATTGGGCATTTTCATTAGTATATCTTTTATTGTTGGAATTTAATTAACACTTGCAAGCACTCTTTCACATTCACATTTACATGCAAGTTTAACTTATTCTTTGTGGATTAATCATCTAAGTGGTCATATTTGTGTTTTGGAACACTTTTTCTTTAAAAGCATCTTTCATTTAATTGGTGTTCTTTTATGGTGTGATCCCTCAAGAAGTTGTGCATCCACTTGGAGGCACTCTCTTGATTGGGTCTTGATTGAATTGTATATTTAATGCCATTGATAAGCAGTCCAATAGCATAAGTGCTATTGTGAGCATGCTTGGCTTGATGTGTTGATGGTCATCTTGTTTTGAATCTCTTTAATTCCTGCAAATACAAGCACATGGTTAGTTAATCTATTTGTATTATTTGTATCTATTGTTGGGCATAATATTGTGGTGGTTTTAGAATATTCATTATTGTAGCTATTGTACCTTGTTCATAATTGTATCTTCTTTTCATCTTGTATCTAATATTTTTGTGAAGTACCTCATTTATTTGTAACATTGTGTAATCATTGTAATCAAACTCCCTCAAAATTTAGTTGACCCCTTGCCCAATATTAGGCACTAGTCTTAGTTGTTCTAGGAAAATGCTTGTTTTTCATCCTATATTGTTTCACATTGCATCATAGGCTAGACTTTCCCCCAACCATTAAACTAATTAAAACTAACTCCTAGGACTTAACATTAATGTCATCTAGAAACTAGGGTCTACCCCCCTTGGCTTCCCTAGGAGTAATCCTAGACAGAAGAGGTTCAAGTCAAAGTGACAACATGAGCTTTGAACCTAGGAATTGTGCCTCCAAGAACACACTAAGTGATCAGGACTTAGCTCACGTTTGCACATGTGTATAAGGATGACAACAGATCTCAATCGATTAATGCCTGAAGATCCTTCACTAGAGCATGTCTTCCACTCTTGAACTTTGATATGAGCATGCTGACTAAGGTTGGAGAGCTCTTGGTGAGAAAAAATACAATAGAGATAGAAAATGAGTATTTGATTTAAGAAGGAAGACAAAAATTCGAATGCCCCATCCCTATGAAAGGTACCCATGGGTCGGGTATGTTACAAATTGGTATCAGAGAACAGTTACAACACTTGGCCTGCTTGGGCTCATGGGCAACTTGTGTAAAAACCATATTTAAAGGAATTTTAAGGGTGACACCCTATCTTACCTCTTTCCTAAAGAGTTTGATTAAAATTTTACTGAAGAAAAGAATGAATCTTTCTACTATGTGTGTATTTAAGAAATATGAATTGCGTGTTGTTTATAAACTAATAGATTGTTGGCTGACAGTAGGTGATTTTTCAACACTCAAGTAGTCAGTAAATCGCAGGAAAACTACAAGTATAAAGGATGGTGATGCGCCAGGAAGTGGGGGATGGATCCCACAATAGAGACAAAGAATCTGATGAAAGGAGGGCGGTGGAAACCCCTCCGGATTTGGATGAAACTGTAAGGAGACTCATGGCCAAATTACAGAGTTGTAAGGCTGACAACAAGAGATTGATAAAGGAGAAAGAAAAACAAACGAAAATTAATGCATTCTTGTTGCATATTTTATCCTATATACAGAGGCAGCTACAACATGGACCTGCAACCATTCAGGTGGACCGAAGACATATGAAGAGAAGTGAAATTCCACCCGAGATATGAAAACATGGTCCCATAAGTGGCCACACTAAGAGGATTACCTTGAGGAATGTCCAACCTGGAGGCAGGAGATGCTCATCAGAAGAGTCCTCTGGAGAGGAAATTGGCAACTTCGAGGGATCTTCTAGTAGCAAAGCTAGCTCACATTATTAAAGGAAAGGAAAGAAGAGAAAGCATTCCAAAATTCATGATCCTGAAGAGCTCAAGAAATCCAAACCACCCTCTTTCAATGGAGAGATTGAGAAGGGAGAAGAGGCAGAAGCTTGACTGCTTGGTTTAAATAATTATTTCAGAGTCCATGACTACTCTGAAAATTTGAAGGCTCGAATAGCCATATTCAACATGAATGGAAAGGATTTTGTTTGGTGGGAAGACCTTAGGAATGTGAAGGGAATCCATGATAAGGATTTTTCATGGAAACAGTTTGAGAAATACTTCAAGAAGAAGTATCTGTCAGAGAAATACTTTGATGGGAAGACTAAGGAGTTCTATGAACTCAGGCTGGGACAACTCACCATAGAGTAATGTGTCAATAAATTTCTTAAGCTACTAAGGTATGTACCCTACATAAAGGATGAAAAGGTAAAAGTGCAACGATTTATTAGCAGGTTACCTCAAACCTACCAGGACAGGATTGAGTTAGATGAGCCAAAGACCTTAGAAGACACTATCCATAAGGCAAGGTATTGTTATGAACAGTTCAGGAGTCGGACAGAACCTCGCTAGGACTGGAAGAAGAAAAGTAGTTCGGGATTCAAGAGGAAGGGGCTTAAATCCTCAATATTTAAGAACTATGGCAAGGGTTCTAGGATGAGTGGAAATAAACCTTTTGGAGCAACCCCATGAAAGATTGATAACCCAAAGAAAAAACCCTTGAAATGTTGGGGTTGTGGAGAATAACATCTACTGAGGGATTGTCCACACAGACAACAAAACAGTAGGAGAGTCAACAATATCCAAGAAGCTACCATAGACAATGATTTGGCTAGGAGCATGCCACATATTTATGCAACGTTGGATAATAAACAAGTCAACCACCAAGCTTCAGTGGTGGAGATGGAAGGTATGATCACCAACCGTCTAGTTTCTATTTTAATTGACCCTGGTTCTAATTTGAGTTATGTGGCCCCTCAGACTGTTGATAAGCGTAAACTGAAATCAGTTAGACATGTTAATCCATGGTTGGTACAACTAGGCACTGGAACCAAAATAAAAGTAGCAGAGGTCATACTAGCTTGCCAATTCATTATGGATGGATTTCCCACCCAAACGACCCTCAACATACTTCCCCTAGGATCTTATGACCTGTTGGTTGGTATGGAATGATTAGCCACTTATAAATCCAAGTTGGACTATTACCATAAGACTTTGGAATGTGAAAATGAAGAAGGGATAAAAATAACCCTCCAAGGGATTTAGAGGCCTATCTCAGTGAGACGAATATCATCCCTTCAAATGAAAAAGTATTGCAGAAAGGGATGTCCTCTATATGAAATATAGGTGTTGGAATCTGTTGAGCATGACAAACCAAACCTATAGGACCAACCCATATTAAGAGAGTATAAATATGTGTTTCCAGAAGAGGTATTGGGTCTACCTCCGAGAAGAGACATTGATTTCTCCATAGAACTTGCACCAGGAGCAGTGCTAGTGTCTAGGATGCCCTATAGGATGAGTACACTAGAGCTAGTTGAGATAAATATACAGCTAAAGGAGATGATGGACAAAGGCTACATCTGGCCCAACGTGTCTTCATGGGGAGCACCTATATTGTTTGTTAATAATAAATATGGCATACTCTGACTGTGCATAGACTATAGACAACTCAATAAGACAACCATAAAGAACAACTACCCCTTACCAAGAATCGATGACTTGTTTGACCAATTAAGGGGTGCTTCAATTTTTTTGAATATTGACTTAACGTCTGGATACCATCAAGTCTGAATAAAGGATGATGACATCCACAAAACAACCTTCAGGACAATATATGGTCACTATGAATTTGTGGTGGTACCATTTGGACTAACCAATGCCCCCGCCACTTTTATGTGCTTGATGAATAATGTACTCAGCAAATTCCTAGACAGATTTGTATTGGTTTTCATTGATGATATCCTAATATAATCCAAGAACATAGATGAGCATAAAGAACATCTTAAATTAGTGCTTCAACTATTAAGAGAGCATCAACTCTACGCTAAGTTTAGCAACTGTGAATTTTTTCAGAAGCAAGTACATTACTTATGCCATGTTATTTTTGAAGGAGTGGCAGTAGACCCTGACAATATCAGATCTATCATGGAATGGCCTACCCCAAAAGATGTATCTGATATCAAGTCCTTTATGGGGTTAGCAGGATACTATAGAAGGTTCATAAAAGGGTTTTCCAAGATTGGTTGTCCAATGATTTCCCTTCAGAAAAGGGGGGTTAAATTCACTTGGACATCAGAATGTGAAGAAAGATTTCAAGGACTGAAATACCTTCTAACCCATGCACCCATGCTGAAGATTGCAGACCCTGATGATGACTTCCTAGTGTGTACAAATACATGTAAGGAAGGACTTGAAGGATTCCTTATGCAAGAAGGGCATGTAATTTTCTACAAATATAGGAAATTGAATGAGCATGAAATCAATTACGTGACCCATGATATAGAGTTGGTTGCCATAGTGCATGCTTTAAAAATGTGGAGGCATTACCTCCTGGGTAGGAGATTTGTACTTATGACATACCATTGTGGGTTAAGGCACATGTTTGATCAATTGAAACTCAATGCTAGACAAGCTAGGTGGATGGATCTCTTTAGTGAGTTTGATTTTGAAATCAAACACATCAAAGGAAAGGAAACCAGGGTGGTCGATGCCCTTAGAAGAAGTGTGAAAATGATTCACTTGGAAATGGTAAGCACCTATGAAAAGGACATCGGGGAGAGAGTTAGGAATGCACAAGAAAAATATTCCTTTTTCAATACCGTGACGTCATGCCTAAAGAAATATCCCACGGGGCTAAAGTATGAAGGCTATTAGGTGCTTGATGAAATCCTTCTAACCTACATAAACAAATTGTATATTCTAAGTTGTGATGACTTGGAGAGGTTCATAATGGATGAACTACACAAGAGACCATATACTGGTCATCCAGGTTATCCAAAAATGATCACGGACACTAGGAAACAATTCTATTGGAATGGATTGAAAATAGACATAACTGACTATCTAGCTAAGTGTCTAGAATGCCAACAAGTTAAGGCAGAACACTGACACCCAACAAGGTGGTTACAACCATTCCAGAATGGAAATGGGAAACCATCTCCATGGATTTTGTCACTGGATTACCAAAATGAGCCAAACAGAATGATGCCATCATGATAGTTGTGGACAAATTGAGCAAGTTTGCTCGCATCATTTCGATCAAGTCAATTTGCAAGGCAATAGATATTGCCAACATCTTCATGAAGGAGATATTCAGACTGCATGGCATGCCTAGGGAGACTATATCTGATAGAGACACAAAATTTACTTCAAGCTTTTGGAAATCCTTAATGGTTGGTTTTGAGACTAAATTGTTGTTTAGCACAACCTATCACCCTCAAACAGATGGACAAACAGAAAGAGTGAACCAAATATTAGAAGACATGTTAAGGATGCATGTAATGCATCAGCCTAAGAGGTGGGAAGACTACTTGCCATTGGTAGAATTTTCTTACAACAACGGCTATCAAGAGTCATTGGAGATAAGCCCTTTTGAATCCCTCTATGATAGACAGTTCAAGATTCCAATGATTTGGAGTAATCCAGTGGATATAATTACAATTTCACCCGACATGATGAAAGAAATGGAATAACAAGTAATTCATATAAAGAAAAATCTGAAAAATGCTCAGGATAGACAGAAGAGTTACACTGATAGAAAGAGAACTCCCAGAGAGTTCAAGATAGGATACCATGTCTATCTTGGAATTAGACCAAGGAAGAGTTCCCTAAGAATGGGAGCTTGTGCCAAGCTTTCACCCCGGTATTGTGGACCCTTTGAAATATTAGATAGAGTGGGACCTGTAGCCTATAAGCTAGCACTCCCTCCCACAGTGAAGGCACATAATGTTTTCCATGTTTCATTATTGAAGAAGTATGTACATGATTCTAATCATATACTTGACTGGTCTTTGATTCAGGTGGAACCAGAGGGAGAGTTCCTGCCATAACCTCAATGCATACTATACAGGAAGGAAACCTCACTCAAGAACCAAACCATTGCACAAGTCAAGGTACAGTGGAAACACTTTGGCCCAGATGAAGCTATGTGGGAAATGGAGGATGCCATGAAACATGCATATCCCTTTTTGTTTACTTCTGTATATGTATAGCACATTGACAAATAAAACATCGAGGATGATGTTCCTTTAAGGGGAGGGGATTGTAACACCCCTGTTTCCCCCAGTTTTTAAATATAAATATATTGGCCAAGAGAGTATGGAAAACTTGATATGTGTGAATGTTTGATTTGATGAACCTTTGTATAAAAGGTCAAGGAATGTAATTTATGTTATTAATAGAAATAGATAAGTGTTGCATGACTTCTGGAAGCAGGGGTTTGCCAAGATAGACCACAAATGCTATGAAAGAGATGGTGAAGGGAACCAGGAATGGTTAAGATAATGTGTGGCGCTAGATCATTTAGTCCGGAGACTGGGCACTCCAGGGGATTTGAGGTGTGGTGTGTCGATAAGCTCTGAACCCATAAGTGACGAGAGTCATTGATTTGAGGATGCTTTGGGACTTTTCCTAACCTCCAGATCTAGGTTGTGTTCAACTCGACGCTGACCAACTCTGGGAGAAAGGAGGAGTTTTCATCGCAAAACCCCGAAGGCTAGAATCGAGAAGTAACAAGAGTTGTAGATCTATGGATCTATGTGGTCTGATCTCGACTGTGAGATCTGAAAGGTGTTAGAAGGATGTCAGTATGGCATGATGTGGCAAGCCAACGACACCAGGTGACGTGGACCCACGATCGATGTGCCACATGCCATCTTGATTTGTGTTTTTCGTAGACCTTATATGCCTATTGGAACATGACACGTGTCACCCATGTCCCTTCTACGTGTCAGCCTGTGATACGTGTACGCCTAGCCAAAGTGGTTGGTTAAGTGACCGAAACTCCAGGAGTCTGGGACTTCGGGACTCCGAAGGATTTGGAGTGTAGTATTGTAGAGAGACAAAAAGGCCTAAAGGCCAGAGCCACGTGGAAAGTTTGCGAGACTTTGAGATTTCGGGACTCCGAGAGGTCTCGTGTGTAGACAGTAAAGAGGCGTTCAGTGCCGAAGTGTCGGAGCGTCAAAATGTCGAATCCCTCTACAATCAGTATGTTAGATGAATATTGAGTCTGTCATTGGATTAGGTGATGAATGAATGTTCCCTACAAGACGAGAGAACCTGGTAATGGATTCCCATGGATGCTACGTAGATCTCAACCGATGAACGCCTGAAGATCCTTCACTGGAGCACGTCTTCCGCTCTTGAACTCTGATAGGAGTATGCTAACTAAGGTTGGAGAGCTCTTGGTGAGAAGAAATATAATAGAGACAGAAAATGAGGATTTGATTTAAGAAGGAAGACGAAAATTATAATGCCCCATCCCTAGGAAAGGTACCCAAGGGTCGAGTGTGTTACAGCGGATCACTCAATCTAATATTGGGATGAGGGATAAAGATGGCCAATGAGTGGATAAGTACACAATTTTGGCTGGAAAATCTGATGATAGTGAGGTCGGTTCACTTCTTTTAGATGTGTGTATTCCATTCGACGAATCAAGTTGGATGCTAATGCCTTTTAATATGGTTTAAAACTAGCCTCTGTGTGTCACTAAGCTTCAACCCTTCATCTCAGTTTAGCGTATTATTCCTTATTTCAATTTTCAACACCTCTTGTTGGGGAAAAATAAGAGATCGGGGTTCTTGGAGGTTACCATCAAAGATGTCGTTGTTTTCTAGTAGCCTGGGCATATTCAACCTATCACAAGGGAAGGAAGTCTCACCCGAAGCATAGTTGAGACTCTTGTGAGGTGAAGTGAATCAAAGAGTATGCATCACCAGATTTGATGCAAAATAATGAAGATTCATTCCTTAACATATAAAGAATTATGTCACCAACAATCTAAAACAACATAAACATCATATTAACCAGGTTGCGCAACATACAAACAAGTCCATACATCAGAGATAATGGCTAAATTCCAAATACACAGTACATAAGTAATTGCATAATGAAGAAACTACAAAGTCATACACACCATAACCAAAATTCTAGGGCCCAAATGATCTCTTGTATTATTAGTGTCTCGAAATTCATGATCCAATGAGTACATATTTTTTATCACAACTTATGCATCACACTCCATGTTCCATCATCCTCTACAAACTCTATTGGTACTGCACAACCACTGTTATTCCCGCAATATCCATTACAGTAACTTATCACACCATACTCAATAACAACAATGGTGACAACGTGATAACAGAGGAAAAAAACAATAAAACTAGCAACAAAAATCTAACAATGCACAATATGACCAACAACCAACCAACCCTTTCCCATTACATATTCCCATATTTCTCTTTTTCCCTCCAACGCTTCTTGACTTCTTGATTCCGCTATTGTATTTCTTGATTCTATGGAAAGATGATTTTATTGCTTTCTCTTTGCATGTGCTCGAAGCTTCTATCTCTTTCCACTTTCTCGTTCAGGTGGTGCATGATCTGTTTTCACTTGCAGTTATCTTTTTGCTCATCCTAGTTTATTTTCGTCGCTTCTAATATTTCATTGCTTGCCTGTGCTTTCCAAAAATATTTAGGCTTTCCCAAAATTAGGTTCTCTTCAAAAATGGAGGGACCAAAAATTCCCAACCACAACCTTTGACTCAACCTGAGTCAACCTTTTGTCTCTTTCTCCTAACCTTCTCCAAATGAGAGCCCAACTGCGATACAATGGCGAGATCTTGCTCATGGAAAATGTCATAGTGCTCAACGCAATCCTTCCATTTCCTTGCCAAAATCAAGGCTCCCACAACAAATTCCTAAGCGACAGTCACATCGGGCTCCTCTGGCTTTGTGGCCAAGAGAGTACTCCATTATGCATCAAGAATGGAGTCAATTTGTTGTATCTGAATATATTATTCTTTCACTATGGGATGAAAGTTGTGAAGCTCTTTCTTTGCAGCCCTAGTGGATTCATCTAGTGCATCCAATTGTTCATCTTCGACCTAGATTTCTGCAAACTTAGTGGCTTTCTCAACAGGGCTAGTCATAGATCTCGTTTTTACATGCATGATGTTGATTTGTGCATGTAATTCCACAATTGGTTGGTTGCATCGATCCAAAAAATGACCCACTCATTGAACATGTTGAAGAGCTGATGACACTCATTAGCATGGGCATGAAGCAAGGACCAGACAAGATTTCCCTCAGCAACTACCTATGTAAGATTTTGCATCATTTCTTTGGGTTGCTTTGTATCCTTCAATTTAATCGCAACCAACTCTTGTTGCAATGTATCTTTCTTTACAAATAGTTAGGACCAGACATCGACAATGAGCTCAACCCGTTGCAGAGGCGCAACTGGAGTGATATCTTCAAGTAGCTCTGACACCATATGTTGAAAAGTGAGTCAGACTTGGACTATTTTATTTGATTCGTCGCAACAAAGGATTCAACCTACACACGCAATCCATGCTCGTATTCCACGACTGAAGAGGATACTATGATGACGTCTCGTAGTTGTGTTTGTTGTGTGATCTCGTCATTTATTTTCTCAGCTGTGATGATCCATTGTTCCAGTTGATCAGTAGAGGCGCATAAAAGATGAAAAATTTGTGGGGTATCCCATGTGGACAAGTTTTCACTGGTAAGAGAGGGATCGAAGGGAAACCTTGAGGTAAGCAGTTGACTACTCGCAACAGAATGTTCTAACAAGTTAGGGGTATCGGTTCCATCTGGACTAGTTAAGAGAGCTCTAAAGATTCTCACAAGTCGGTCTTGGACCTCTTGTGGAAGCGTTGCAACCACACCAGTTTTCTTCAAACATAACTTGAGGATAGCTCAGCATTGTTAGGGGTCATGTAGCATGGGTGCAATTTGTTCCTTGACGAAACTAGCACTGTGAGCCAAGTGCGTGTCTTCCTGGGCACCTGTCTATGTATCTGGAGCATCCAGGTCCATCTGCGTGTGTACCTATAGCTCAATCTTCGACTTGGAATGAAGAACAATGTATGGCTATGTTTCCAGGGGGGCATGGATCTATAGAGAATGGGGAATAGAGGACATTATCGGAAGGGTGATTCTGACAATTGTAGGAAAAGGGTCGTTGGACTCTAGCAAGACCGTGTCAGAATGGGTGAGCGGGAGATGATGAATTCGTGAATGGGACATCAACGGGTAAGGTATGTTGTTGGCTAGGTATTTCTTCAAGAATGAGGGTAGACTTTTTCTCCACTGGAGGTTCATTGATGATGGTGATTACATGAACCGATGAGGGAATGGGTGTAGTGGTGTGTATTAGAGGTGTAGCACTGCGGATAGAAGGTGGAAGGGAATACAGAGGCATTGCCTTGGTGATAAAGGGATCAACAACATACTTAGAGGGAGAATCAATGTGTTGGTTGTGGATCCTGATTATCTTCCTGATTTAGAGGTCCTTGCTTTCAGCCGTGTTTATACCCCATGAAGTATTTACACCCCAGAAGTATGTACACTCTTCCACGTGGGGGAGTGCAGATGGGGGGTA
>ML809144.1:136997-183546 GCA_009831015.1 Picea engelmannii | reverse complement strand
GAAGGTGAACATTCCTCCCATTCCCATACCTTTCAGCCCCATCACTTTCAACGTGACCTACACCTTCTGCGGGTGGATGTGACCAAATTTGATGGCTCAGACCCCACTGTTTGGGTAACCCAAATGGAATATTATTTCTCTTTATACGACGTTACAGATGACTTGGCCAAAATCCGGTATGGTGTTCTCCATCTAGATCAAGAACGTTGGCAATGGTGGCAATGGAGAAAAACTTCCCGTCAAGGGTATATTGCTTGGACCCAATTTGTGATTGAGCTTTATGAACGCTTTGACACTAACACCAACCATTTGGGTCGTTTGACAAAGTTGAAACAATCAGGAATAGTAGAAGACTTCATAGCTACCTTTGAGCGCCTGGCTTTTCGAACATAGGGCATGACTGATGCTTTCTTTTGAGAGTGCTTTATCAGTGGCCTCAAGGATGAGATTCGGGCCCATGTCCTCATGGCTCGACCCTCGAGTTGGGTGGAGGCTACTAAAATAGACAAAGAATCACAATAGGTTGTATCCTCTCAAAATCGAAAACCCTCCTTTCTCCCTCGCCCTAAACCCGTAAATCCTACTACTCCCTCCACCCCATTAAATATCCAAAAATTGACTAGGGCTTAAATGGATGAATGCCAACTCAAAGGCCTTTGTTATAATTGTGATGACAAATATTTCCCGGGCCGCAAGTGTAAGGAACAAAAGATTTTTATGGCCATCTCTGAGGATATTTAGGAAGAGGATGTTGAAACTCCCCTTGTGTCTGAGTCACCTGAAATCACTGATATAACCCCTCCCTCAGAACCTCCCGAAGTGGAATCAGTCATTTCCCTCAATGCTCTCACTGGCTTCTCCGCTCCCCAAACCCTCAAGTTAATCGGTTACATCAAGCATCGGAAGGTCATCATTCTGGTTGATAGTGGAAGCACCCATAATTTTATTCATCGTCGCATTGCCCAAGAAACTCATTGCTACATCCATGCTGTCAACAATTTCCAAATCATGATTTCCAATGGTGGTTCCATGAAATGTGGAGGGCGCTGTGAAAATGTGTGTCTCCAAATCGGTGACTACCACCTAAAATCCCATATGTTTGCCATCGACATGGGAGGTTGTGACATTGTGTTGGGTGCAGACTGGCTAAGGACTTTAGGTCCCATTCTCATGGATTTTAAGGCATTAACCATGCAATTCGACCAGGAAGGCCACCAATATAAATTCCAAGGCATCATTGTTGGTTCACCTAAGGTCATTAGTTCCCATCGCATGGAAAAGTTGCTCAAAAAAGGTCATTCTAGTGTCATTGCCCAACTCCATGCCATACAAGCAACAAATACACCCCCGGTGCTGCAAGACCTCCAAGCCCTCCTTTCTAAAAATCAAATGGTATTTTCCACTCCCCAAGGACTCCCTCCTTCCCATGGTGTTCATGATCATTCCATTCCCCTTGTACTTGGAAGCCTTCCTCCCAATATCCATCCGTATCGCCACCCCTTTTCACAAAAAAAATGAAATTGAGAAAATGGTCCAGGAACTCCTTAATGCAGGTGTTATCTGCCCTAGTACGAGCCCTTACTCTTCTCCTGTAGTCATGGTCCTGAAGAAAGAAGGTTCTTGGATAATGTGTCCTGACTTCTGTGCCCTCAACAAACAGACCATTAAAGACAAATTTCCCATTCCTGTCATTGATGACCTCCTGGATGAATTGAGTGGTGCCCAATTCTTTACTAAACTTGATCTTCGCTCGGGCTATCACCAGATACGTATGAAAGAGGCATACATTCCCAAGACGACCTTTCAAACTCATGAGGGCCACTATGATTTTTTGGTCATGCCCTTTGGCTTGTGTAATGCCCCCTCCACCTTCCAAAGCCTCATGAATCATGTCTTCTGTCCCTTTATCCGTCATTTTGTCTTAGTTTTCTTTGATGATATCCTCATCTATAGAAAAACCTAGACAAACCATCTTACTCATGTGGATCGAGTTCTCCATCTGCTCTCTCAGCACCAACTTTTCCTGAAACAGTCTAAATGTGCTTTTGGTGCCTCAGAAGTAGAATACTTGGGTCATCTGGTTGGCAAGGATGGCGTTAGGGTGGATCCGAAAAAGATTGAAGCTATGCAAGACTGGCCACACCCAAAGAATCTCAAAAGCTTGCGTGGATTTCTGGGCTTAACAGGGTATTATCGCAAGTTTGTTAAGAATTATGGAAAGATTGCAACACCTCTCACTGCTCTCCTCAAAAATTACTCTTTCACTTGGACTCCAGCTATTGCTCAAGCTTTTCAAACCTTGAAGAAGACCATGTGCACCACTCTGGTTCTATCCCTCCCTGATTTCACAAAGACCTTTGTGTTGGAATGTGATGCCTCAGGGAAAGGAATCGGTGTTGTCCTTGTGCAAGAGGGTCGACCTTTTGCCTTCACCAACAAGAAACTATTTGAAAGGAATCTGGGCAAACCCATCTATGAAAAGGAAATGTTGGCTATTCTGCATGCCGTTGATCTGTGGTGCCCTTATCTCTTGGGGAAACGTTTCCAAATTAAGGCAGACCACCAAAGCCTCAAGTACTTTTTGGAACAACGCATTTCCTCCCCGGAGAAACAAAAATGGGTGACTAAGCTCTTTGGATATGATTATAAGATCATTTACAAGAAAGGCAAAGACAATGTGGTGGCGGATGAAGAGAAGAGGCAACATGACTCTACAACTATTCAAAAATGGAGAGAGACTCTTTCTCGTGTTGGTGAAATAAGTGGTTTCGAACTTTATCCTTGCCTCTCCATATCTATTTTAATGTTGGATACATAGATACACGTTGCTCACTGATTTTATTTATTTTTTCAGCGACGAAGGGGAGTTGTTGGATAAAGTCGCTAAATGTGTGGTGAAGAAGGTGAAAAAAGACGTTTGGATGAAGTGGCAAAAGATTATGAAAATACAACCCTATTGGAGCAGCAGAGTGGAAAACCTGAGGTCCCATGGCAGTGGATCCCCTGGTTGCTTGGAGTATGCATATCTTGTAAAAAAATTCTGGTCATAGGTTTTACCATATTTGTTTTCATTATGTTTGTCACATTCTTTATAATGATTAGTGAAATGGTAAACAACCAAATGAAATTGCATTAAAAACATAGACTCTGGGAGAAGATATAACATTAAGAAGTGGGCCAAATTCAAATTAATGGTGTTGGGGCTCTTTCTATGATCAACTTCTTGTTGGGGTTAAATGAAGAGGGAAGCTGGACAGGTCCAATTCTACCTAATTTCTAAGAAAAGAGATAAAATTTAAGTGTTTTTCTCTAGACCGAGTTGATTGAAACATGATTGAGAGAGAAAAATAAATGAGGGTAGAGGTGACATAAGTGGGTGCTTAAATTTTTAGGAAGATTCAAATTTAGAGATATTTAAATAAAGGCTTGCAGTTATCAAGCAAATTTTGCTTTCTAAATTGGGGACCGAAGTGTTACCAAGAGACGGAAATTTGTGTATGGCAGGAAAGGTCCCCAATTGGTTGAGAACTCTTTTGGGAATTTGGGAGCTTCAACATCAAGGAAATGGGATCTTGAGAACCAATTTCCTAAAAGGAGAGCTTTAAATTAGAATTATATTAAATTAAAATGTAAATATTTTTATTCCATTATTACAAATACATAATTTATTACAAATATTTTCATTATATTTATTCAAAATATCACTATAAAACTAAGATTAAACTACACTTAAATATTATTTTAAAAATTAGTTAAGTGAAAAAACTTAATAATACTCACTTTATAGTTGTGGATATGAAAAACTTGTAATGCATGTATGTTTTCCTTCAATCCCAAACTAAACATGAAAGTAGAATAAATCAATACCCTATCCATGGCACACATTTGCTCCACTCTGTAGTTGATATCAACCAACCATGTCATTGACTTTTATTGTATTTTAATATTAGAAGAGTAGTACTATTTTGTTTTTTTCCAATAAAAAAAGAATAATGCTTCAAATTTACAAAGATGTTTGAAGTTTATATATGTAAAGTTTAATTTTAAAAAGATGTTAAAATTGTATATATGTATTTTCAATTTTGTTTCTCATTTACTAATGGAATATTTATGAATATTAAAGTTTCATTGTTTTGTTAAATATATTCATATAATTATTAGCACAAAT
Organism: Picea engelmannii; assembly: GCA_009831015.1. Lineage (NCBI taxonomy): Eukaryota > Viridiplantae > Streptophyta > Pinopsida > Pinales > Pinaceae > Picea > Picea engelmannii. The sequence continues at coordinate 179,378 of ML809144.1, read as the reverse complement.
TAAATTAGTAATTTCAATATTGTAGTTGTTGCAATATGATAAACATTGTCCTCCATTGACTTTCAATTTTATTGAAATAAGATTTATCTTGAGTATTCAATTTGTGGCCTTATTTTAAATATTTAAAAACATTTACCATGGATATTCAATTTGTAGTATTATTTTAAAGCTGTCAAAATAATTTAATGCATACATGTTTAATTCAATTGAAATTTGACATGCAATTAAAAAAAATGAATTAAAAAGATCATTAAAATCAGAAAAACCATCAAATTTGACTAATTGGTCAGTTTTGAAATTCCAACCCTACTTTAATTTTGAAATTTCAACCTACTCTTTCTTACCATGTCTTGCCGACTCTCTCATAATAAATGGAATAATATATCATCCCTAATCATCACTTCCTCTCAGTTTCCTAGACCTCCTCCACCTGGTGTGGTTTACAGTGTATATATTAATGGTATTGTCTAAACTTTTTATTTTTTTGAATATTTTCAGTGCAATTTGATAATATAAATCTTGGTGAAACAATTATTTTATGTTATTTAAATTGTATTTTTGAAGCATCAATATATTCAAATCTTTGAAAAATTCTTGGGACATTCAGATTACACAGACTCAACTACTCAAATATGTAATTCCAACAAATTTTGATTGAAATTCAGGAAAAACTAATAAAAACAGAAAATATAATGTTTAGATTAAGCTTATAGATTGTCGTAAAGTGCTAACTCACATTAATCACATTAGTTATTTGGTGTTCACTAATCACAATCCATTATGTACCAAATATTCTATTCTAGTTGATTTCCTTGAAATGTTTTTATTGGGTTGGGATAACCTCATGACTTTCACTAATTTCACACAATTTAAAAATATTTTTAACCTCCTAAGCCATGAAAACTATGGTGATTTTGGATCTCTCCTCTCAATGCTTTTGAACACAATAATCACCTAAATTATCAAGTCTATTTTACTAGTTTCAATTAAAAAAATTCTCATAAATTTGTTAAAATCTTTTATTTTATTTATTAAATTATTTTTTGAAATTTTAAAACTTTTTATTTTTAAAAATAAATAGCCATACCAAACTTAAAAAAATAAAATAAAATAAATTAAAAAAATGAAATTCTCGGTGAACCCATTTGCATGTAGGGAAGTAACTCAAAGTTTCTAGACATGAGCACGTTTCAAAATGTTGGTGATGGCATGAAGTGACTACAACATGAGATTTATAACGCAACTTTTCTAGAATTATTTATTTAGAATTATATTAAATTAAATTGTAAATATTTTTATTTCATTATTACAAATACATAATTTATTACAAATATTTTAATTATATTTATTCAAAATATTACTATAAAACTAAGACTAAACTAATTTCAAATATTCACTTTATAATTGTGGATATGAAAAACTTTTAATGCATGTTTTCCTTCAAACCCAAACTAAACATGAAAGTCTAATAAATCAATACCCTATCCATGGAAAGCATTTGCTCCACTCTRTAGTTGATATCAAYCAACCATGTCATTGACTTTTATTGTATTTTCATATTAGAAGAGTAGTACTATTTTTCTTTTGCKAATAAAAAAAGAATAATGCTTCAAATTTACAAAGATGTTTGAAGTTTATATATGTAAAGTTTAATTTTAAAAAGATGTTAAAATTGTATATATGTATTTTCAATTTTGTTTCTCATTTTCTAATGTAATATTTATGGATATTAAAGTTTCAGTGTTGTGTTAAATATATTCATATAATTATTATCTCAAATTAAATTAATAATTTCAATATTGTAGTTGTTGCAATATGAGAAACATTGTCATGGATTGAATTTCAATTTTATTGAAATAAGATTTAAAATGTATCAATATCTCTATACATTGCAATCCCTCCCAACTTCATGTTTCCTGTAAATTTGTGGGAAACTTCTACTCATTCCACTCGTATCCACAATCCCAACTTTCCCACTTTGGAAAACTAGTGCAACATAACAATTATCTTGAGTATTCAATTTGTGGTCTTATTTTAAATATTTAAAAACAATTATCATGGATATTCAATTTGTAGTATTATTTTAAAGTTGTAAAATTAATTTAATACATACATGTTTAATTCAATTGAAATTTGACATGCAATTAAAAAAATTTAATAAAAATGATCATTAAAATTGGAAAAACCATCAAATTTGACTATGGTCACTTTTTAAATTCCAACCCTACTTTAATTTTGAAATTTCAACCTACTCTTGATTACCATGTCTTGTCGACTCTCTCATAATAAATGGAATAATATGTCACGGCGGGTCATCACTTCCTTTCAACCTTGCACTTGTTTTCCATGTCGTGTCATCACTCTCATAATAAATGGAATAATATATCATCGTTGGTCATCACTTCCTCTCACTTTCCTAGACCTCCTCCACCTGGTGTCGTTATGTTCCCTTTTTGGGATGGATAGTAACCTTTGGCCAGCCTTATCCATCATGCACTAAGCCAATGATTGGCTTAGTGCATGGTTCCCTAGGTGGATAAAAGGACTTCATGCATCTGTGATGCAAGTGCCATACCATGCCATGCATTCAAGTACTTTTCCGACCTCTTCTCCCTTGTCAGATTCCGACAACAAATTTCAGCCTGTTCCGAATCCAAACACCGTCTCTGTTTGCTTTACTCTCCCCATTTGTGGATGGTTGCAATCCAATACCCACATACCTGCTACCATTAAACATTGTTAGTTTTGTAAGCGTCGGCATACAGTACTGTGAAGCATGAGGGCACTGGAACATCATGGTAAATTTGAATTTGAATATGAGCGTGCTCACTATAGTCTCTGCCTAGTTTTAATGGAAAATCCCCCCTCCCTGTGTCCATTTGAATTTGAATTTTGATGTCCCGTCTCGTTATTAGAAAATTGTTCTGCAATTGTTTTATGTTAGCTAGCTTGTTGAACATATGGTTTACTCATTCATAATAAGAGCTTGGTCAAGATCGATTCCCAGCATCATTATACGATTTTCTACTTCAACCCCTAGAACGCATTGAAAGAAAATCAAAGTCATTGTATGAAACAATTCAAGGTAGGCACACCCCATCTCAGCTAGAAACCGTATGCAGTTTGATTTCGGTTCGAAAACTTTGTTAGATAGTGCTTGAGAATTTGACCAGAAGAAAGGCAAGCAAGGAGAGAGGTATTATCATGATTGATCACCATGTGTAGATAGTTGCGATGTGGAAAGGGCATGGGGTGACCACATTCTTGCAAATTGGGGATTGGCACCACCAATGATTCTTGCTTATATGTCCAGAGTCAAAGAGATCATGGATAAAGGCTTGATTTTGAGGGAAACCTCACGTTGGATGAATAATGGTGAGACAAGTAATGACGTGAATAATGGTGAGACAATTAATGGTTTTATCAGTTTTAATGAATTGTTATGTTTAATGCTTTCTTGGAATGATTTTTTGACACGGTGGAATAATATTTTATTAACAGAGTCTAGAGAAGGTGAGACAAATAGGAGGGATTGAAGGGGTGATGGTGGTGGTGGGTTTTCTACCATATACGAGAGTAATGAAATCTATGTTGTTCCTGGGAATGCTAGGGGAGATGGAACTGGCAGGAGGATCCCTGTGTATAAAATATTCCATGGGAATGGAACCCATTTGCAACCAGGCATATGGTTCTAAACGATGGTCTAATGGGTGTAACATTATAGAAAATGATCACAATCCTTCTTTGTGAAGGAATCTATGGCACTGGTGGAGGTCGATTTCTACAAAGTGGTGTCTTATATCGTGGATTTATATGATCGTGGGCACTTTTTCATAGTATGAGAATTAATTACAATTATTTACGATACGACGGAGTTGTATCTAATTATTCTTGGTTATTTAATGCATATTGTTCTATTGATTAAGGGTCTTCTCTTCCCCGATGATAGTGGTGGTGGTGGTAGTCATGAAGCTAGTGGTTTGGAAATTGGCTTCCATATATGCACATTTATGGAAGTTGGCTTTTGTATATGCACATTTATGGAAGTTGGCTTCTGTATATGCACATTTAGAGAACTGAACTTTCGTATATGCGCATAAATGGAAGTGCCTACATATATACACATTTACCAAAGGAGGCTTCTATAAATTCACTATATATAAGTCTGTCTATATATGCACACTCACAAAATTCGACTTCCATATATGCGCATATACGGAAGTTGACCAGTTCCATATATGTCCATATACGAAAGCCACATATACAAAAGTCAGCTTCTGTAACTATCCATTTACAAAATAACTTCCACATATGCGCATATACAGAAGCCAACTTCCGTATATGTGCCTTTACAGAAGCCAACTTCCACATATCTTCATTTCCAGAAGCCAACTTCCACATATGGGCATTTACGGTAGTTGGCTTCCGTATATGCACATTTATGGAAGACGACTTCCATATATGTGCATATATGGATGTGCTTCTATATATGCACATTTACGAAAGGTGGCTTCCATAAATGCGTACTTTTGAAATACAACTTCCACATATGTTCATTTACGAAAGTTGGCTTCTGTATAAGTGCATTTATGGAAGGTGAATTCCATATATGTGCATATATAGATGGCGTATACTAAGCACCATGTAGGAGTCCAATAATTGGGACTCCTTCATGGTGCACCTATGTGGGTATCTCTGGTGGGCTAGGTATGGATTTTCGGAGCTTGACAATTGCCATCCATTTTCGCGTTCCATCGACTTTGCCATGTTTTATGGGAAAGCACTATCCCATCCATACATACTCCATCATGATCACATGTGCAAATACTCCCATCCATTGATCTCCATTATAATATTCCCACAGGATATAAAATATGGATGGATGACCAATACAATGCACATCGATGTCATGATCATTTGAATTTAGAATTTAGTAAAGGCGCTAGGTTTCCATATTTGAATTTCACAAACACTCACCCTTCGATGCTCGCTCCAGTGATCCATATAGAGCCAAGGACTGGTGGTCCTGGCATGGCATTCCACTTCACATCACACCCTGTATCATGACCAGAAACTAAGATGATGTGGCACAATGGCATGACTCAACACGTGGTTGTTGATGCCATCACATCCTCCGACCTTGTACGTAACTCTTCATATTCTTGACACGTGGACCAACTACAACATGACATATGTACCAACCACAACGCAACACATGGACTAACATGGAATTACACGTCAACACAGGCATAGGGAATCCTCTCCACTTCAACTTTAACACATGTTCAATTCCTATTGGCTTGACTGACATCCCCCTGATGTCATTGGTACATGCCCCATATGCCATCCAACTGATACATTCGCAAGGGAAATGGTCTGGAACCCAATCCTAAAACCTTTCCCAACCAGTCATCAGGGAAGGAAAGACGTCTTTGGGAACTTTGTTGGTCTGGAAGCCTAGTTATCCTAATGTGACGAACTCCCTCCTGAGCTTACTAAGAAAGATCAACGAGAGATATCTCTCATCCCTCTAATCCAACAACTAGGATTTAAAGTGTCTATGCAAGGGTTTAAGCTTGACAGGGGCCCACGATTGACTCATGTGAATCATGTGTTATTGATTGTTGATGTTGATCATGGGATCACCATCTTCTTCTCATCACCTCAGATGAAAAACATATAGAGTTCAAACTAAATTACACAAGAACTTTCAAATATTCAAAATCCTCGAATAAATGAAAACACAAAATGCATTACATCCATTACAACCAATCATTGTGAAATACATTGTGCAAGACCTGTGGGTCTATGGTGATGTAGACCTATTGGGCATCATTAACCTTCCTAGTTGTATCATATATACCGGTATATATACTAGGTATATATACATGTATATACATTGACATATATACCTAGTATATATACCGACATATATACTAAGTATATATAGCGATATATATACTAAGTATATATACCAGTATATATACTTGTATATATGCCAGTATATATACCTAGTATATATGTCGATATATATACTAAGTATATATCGACATACATACTTGTATATATACCGACATATATACTTAGTATATATGTTGGTATATATACTAGGTATATATGTCGGTATATATACAAGTATATATACCAGTATATATACTTGTATATATACCGACATATATACCTAGTATATATCCTGACATANATATATATACGTATCAATATATATTCTAAGTATATATATTGACATATATACCTAGTATATATATTGACATATATACTAAATATATATACCTATTATATATACCGATGAAGTGAAGATATATAAACAACAACAACAAACAAAGTAAATAGAAGAATCACCTAAGAAAGAAAAACAAACACAATAGGGATCGACATAGAAACAAATAAAGATGACTCAACAGACTAGTCAACAAGTGATTGAACCAAATATACCTAGTATACCTAGTATATATATAGGTCAAGGTATTGGTATATTTACCTAGTATATATATAGGTCAAGGTATTGGTATATTTACCTAGTATATATATAGGTCAAGGTATTGGTATATTTACTAAGTATCTAATGGGGGAACTCAACGCAATGGAGAACATATCTTTCTAACGGGGGGGGGGGATTGATCCAGATAGATGTTGGTGGCCTCCCACCTATTCCAACAGGCTCATTTTCGCAATTTTCCAGCTCAACAGTTTTTTCCTAATTTTCAGGTCCCTGACTTCTGAGGCCATTTTGATGCCCTAAACAACGTTTTTTAGGGCTCATAGTTCCACAGGTCATAGTTCCTAGGGACATAGTTCCTGGGGTCATAGTTCTAAAGTTCATAGTTCCACAGGTCATGGTTCCTAGGGTCATAGTTCCACAGGTCATCGTTCCTGACGTCATAATTCTGTTAAAACATAAACCTTTGGAACTATGAACTCTAGAAATATGACCTATGGAACTGTGACCTCTAGAACTATGCCCTCTAGAACTTTGACCTCTGGAAATATGACACCTGAAACTTTGACCTATGGAACTATGACCTGTGGAGTTTTGACCTCTAGAACTATGACCCCGAGAAATATGACATATGGGACTTTGACCTCTCGAACTATGAATTAAAAAAAATTGACTTATGGAACTGTGACCTTAGGAACTTTGACCTTGGTAATTATGACCTAAGGAACTATGACCTCAGGAACTATGAGTTGTGGAGCTATGACCTGTGGAGTTGTAACCTGGTCATAGTTCGAGAGGTCATAGTTCCAAAAGTCATTATTCACAAGTCATTATTCCATAGGTCATAATTCCTAGGGTCATAGTTCCAAATGGAGTAGTTCCAGAGGTCATAGTTCCAGAGTTCAAGGTTCCAAAAGGTGTAGTTCCAGAGGTTATAGTTCCACAGATCATAGTTCCCGGGGTCATAGTTTCAAAGGTCATAGTTCTTGGGGTCATAATTCTCTAGGCTTCTATATATGTGCATATATGGAAGCTCTATATATGGAAGAGAGCTTTCGTATATGTGCATTTTGGCTTCCGCAAATGTGCATATACGAAAGACAAATTGGGCATATGTGGAAGAGAGTTTTTGTATATGCACATTTACGGAAGAAAAAAATGTGCATATACGGAAGCCAAAATGCGCATATACAGAAGCTATCTTCTGTATATGCGCATTCTATCTTCTGTATATGCGCATTTTGGCTTCCAAAATGCGCATATACATAATCTCTATATACAAAAGGCAAAACGTACATATACGAAAGAGAGATTCCATAAATACGCATTTTTGTTTTCCGTAAATGCACATTTTTCCTCTCGTAAATGCGCATATACGAAAGCTCTCTTCCAAATATGCACATTTTTCCTTCCGTATATGCGCATTTTGGCTTCCGTAAATGCACATTTACGGAAGCCAAAATGCACATATAGGGAAGAGATATTTACAGAAGCCAAAATGTGCATATACGGAATCTCTCTTCTGTATATGTGCATTTTGGCTTCCGTAAATTCCCATTTTGACTTTTGTATATGCTCATTTTTTCCTTTCGTAAATGCGCATATACAGAAGCTCTCTTCCATATATGCACATTTTGTCTTCCGTATATACGCATTTACGGAAGACAAAATGTGCATATACGAAAGACAAAATGTGTATATACGGAAGCCAAAATGCGCATATATGGAAGTTCTCTTCCATATATGCGCATTTTGGCTTCCATATATGCACATATACGGAAGCCAAAATGCACATACACTGAAGTTATCTTTCGTAAATGCACATTTTTGTCTTTCGTAAATGTGCATATACAGAAGACAAAATGCGCATATATGGAATAGAGCTTTCGTATATGTGCATTTTGGCTTCTGTATATGTGCATTTACGAAGGCCAAAATGCACATATAAGGAAGAGAGATATGCACATTTTGGCTTCTGTAAATGCGCATTTTGGGTTCCATAAATGGGCATATATGGAAGAGAGCTTCTTTATATGTGCATTTTGGCTTCCGTAAATACGCATTTAAGGAAGCCAAAATGAACATATATGAAAGTTATTTATATGGAAGAGAGCTTCCATATATGCACATTTTGGCTTCTGTATATGCACATTTTGGCTTATGTAAATAAGCATATATGGAAGCCAAAATGTGCATATACGAAAGCTCTCTTCCGCATATGCACATTTTGGCTTCTGTATATGCGCATTTACGGAAGGAAAGAATGTGCATATACAAAAGCCAAAATGCACATATACAGAAGAGAGCTTACGTATATGTTCATTTTGGCTTCTGTATATGCACATTTACGGAAGCCAAAATGTGCATATATGGAATCTCTATATACGAAAGAGAGCTTTTGTATATGCGCATTATGGCTTCCGTAAATTCACATATACGGAAGCCAAAATGCGCATTTATTGAAGCTATCTTTTGTATATGCACATTCTATCTTCCGTATATGCGCATTTTGGCTTCCGTAAATTTGCATATACAGAATCCAAAATACACATATACGAAAGCTCTATATACGGAAGAGAGCTTCCGTATATGTGCATTTTGGCTTCTGTAAATGCGCATATACGGAAGATAAAATGTACATTTAAGGAAGAGAGCTTCCATAAATGTGCATTTTTTTTTTCCATAAATGCAAATTTTTTCCTTCCGTAGATGCGCATATATGGAATCTCTCTTCCGTATATGCACATTTTTCCTTCCGTATATGTGCATTTTGTCTTCCGTAAATGCGCATTTACGGAATCCAAAATGTGCATATATGGAAGAGAGATTTACGGAAGCCAAAATGTGCATATACGGAAGCTCTCTTCTGTATATGTGCATTTTGGCTTATGTACATGTGCATTTTGGCTTCCGTATATGCGCATTTTGTCTTATGTATATGCGCATTTATGGAAGCCATAATGCGCATATACAAAAGATATATTTCGTATATAGATCTTCTGTATATGCACATTTTGGCTTTCGTAAATGTGCATATACAAAATCCAAAATGCACATATATGGAAGCTCTCTTCTGTATATGCGCATTTTGGCTTCTGTATATGCACATTTTTTCCTTCCGTAAATGCGCATATACGGAAGAAAAAATGCGCATATACAGAAGAGAGCTTTCGTATATGCGCATTTTGGCTTGCGTATATGCGCATTTATGGAAGACAAAATGTGCATATATGGAATCTATCTTACGTATATGCGCATTTTCGCTTACGTAAATGTGCATATACGGAAGCCAAAATGTGCATATATTGAGGAATAATGGCATTGGAGAAAGAAGAAAATATGAGAATTTAAAATAGGGAGATTTCAGAGGGGGTCTTAGCCGTGGAAGTGTTTTTCTACCCAGAATAAGGGGAAAGTGTTGAGCAAGGGGTGCATAAAAAAGGAGGATGTGTGTGTTGTTTAGAGAATGCAAGAAGAAGATAAGAGAATTAAGCATATAGAGAATTACATGCATGTAGATAAATATGAGAAGAAGAACGATGTTGAGAATTTCATCCCATAAAAGGTTGTGGAAACCTTGGTGAAGAGTGTTGGAGAAGATAAGAATTTGGTAGCTAAAGACTACTCGAAGGATGAGATTATAGAGGATAAAACCGTTGAATATAAGGATGATTTTCAAGTTGCAGAAAAAAAATAGGCCTAGGAGTAGTGGGGAATGTAATACTTCTCTAGGATATGAAAGAAGGAGACATCATTTACAACATGGTTGAACGAGGGACCATCGTGGTGAAAATTTTCATAGAAACTGAGGCGAAACTTTGCCTACGTATGGTGATATTTTAGTTCATACAAAAGAATTTGGTTGCCAACATGAACAAATTTTTGGAGGTGAAGATTGTAGAGGAAAATGTGTTGGAACTTCGTGTACTTGACAGATTATCCCAAGTGGATTGGGATAGCTCAATATTGACTGATGGATATGAACAATCTATGGAGAGAGTGAAATATTGGATGTAGACATTCAAAGTGTGTGAATGGGACACTGTGGAGAGTGAGTCATGGTTTGATAGTTTGAGAAAGTTGAGAAAACTAGAGTGAAATACCTCTAAACCTGGAAGTTTAGAATTTTTAAAACAAAGGGAATATGATGCATAGTATCCATCAACCCCACCAAATTTCCTGAAGATCCTAGAATCTTGAATGTGGATGCATGAAGTTTGAAAAGGGTACCCACTTTGATTTTAACTCATATTTTACACTAAGTTCTATTAGGAGTGTAAATCGAGTGGGAAACAAACTTGTACTCCCTTAGTTGTTGTGTGGGATTATTTTAAGAGGAATGATTGAGTATGCCAGGGGAGAGCTTCGAAAGAGGAGGTAGTGAAGACTTCTTCTAAAGGGGTTTTGTCAAAGAGTTTTTGCGGTGTTGTGAATGATTAGGAGGAGCAACAAAGAACAACTCATAGTAGCAGAGGGGAAAATACTCAGAGGATTTAGGCATGTATGCTCAAAGGAGTCATGTAATGCTTGAAATTATCCCCTTGAATGCCAGAGGGTGTTCTGAGTCTGTTGGATGTCAATTTGAGTGACCTATGTGCCATTAATAAAGTTGTGCAGTTGGGATTGAATCTACCTTGTATGAGGATTAAGTGTCATTTTATTAAAATGTAACTAGGATACTACATGTGTTGACCTGAGGGTTATGTATAATGTAATGGCGACTTTAATTATTATTTAAAGTAAGTGGTACTCTATCTCTAAAATTCTTTGTTTGAAACTAATGAATGTATGATTTTTGTGTTTATCGTTCAACATTTGGGCCTACCCCATTTTGTCTGCATCATTTTAGTATCAGGGAAACCATGATAAAGATTTGTCCAGGTCTATACCTATAGCAATCAAGGGTCAGTATTTCTTGAAGACAATCAAGATCTATACCTATAGCAACCTAAGGTATCCACATCATTTTGGGTTACGACTGGAGACTTCACCATCAAGTTAGTTTGAGAGAAGAACTAAGTGTGCTCGGAGGAGCACTAGATTGCACAAAGGGGCATTATTGTTACCTATGTGTAATGCATGGGCTACGAAAAGCCATATTGTGAATAATTTTATGAAAATGAGTTGTTGAGAAGCCAAAGAGAGATTGGTGAGCTATAGTTAAATTGCAGAGAAAAAATTCTCTCGCTTTAGTAATCCTTGTTATGGCATTAGAAAGCAATAAAGCACATGTGAGTGTTTGAGGACATCAAGTTGGCCCAAGGAAGCCATATTTAGGACCGTTGGATTGCTAGAGTAAGTGTTATTTGTTTGCTTGTGTAGGTTAAATTGCAACAGGTCAAAAATGGAAAAGGTGAAGTGAGTGAGCCAAAAAGGGAAAGAGTGGATCAAGGAAGGCATACAAGTGATTAGGAAACTAATCAAACAACATGAAAAAAAACAACAAAGTAAAGTAGAGATCTGAGCCATAAAAGGAAGAACAAGGGCATTGGAGAAAGAAGAAAACCAAAGATCCAAAATAGGGAGATTTTAGAGGGGATCTTAGCTCTGGAAATGTTTTGCTACCCATAAGAAGGGGAAGCTCTTGAGAAAGGGTGAATAAAAAACGAGGATGTGTGTGTTGTTCAGAGCATGCAAGAAGAGGATAAGAGGATTAAGCATGTAGAGACTTACATGCACGTATATAAGTGTGAGGAGAAGAACGATGTTGAGAATTTCATACTAGAAAAGGTTGTGGAAACCTTGGTGAAGATTATTGGAGAAGACAAGAAGCTTGTAGCTAAAGACTTCTCAGAGGATGAAATTATAGAGGATAAAACCATTGAAGATAAGGTTGATTTACAAGTCACAGAAAACAAAGGCCTAGGAGTAGTGAGGAATGTAATACATCTCTAGGATATGAAAGGAGGAGACATCATTCACAACGTGGTTGAATGAGGGACCATCGTGGAGAATATTTCCATAGAAACTGAGGTGAAACTTTGCCCATGTACGGTGATATTTGACTTAATACATAGGAGTTTGGTTGTCGACATGAAAAACAATTTGGAGGCGAAGATTGTAGAGGCAAATGTGTTGGTACTTCATGTATTTGAAAAATTATACCAAGTGGATTGGGACATCTCAAGATTCACTGATGGATATGAACAATCTATTAAGAGAATAAAAGATTGGATGTGGAAGTTCGACATGCATGAATGGAAAAATGTGGAGAGTGAGTCATGGTTCGATAGGTGGAGAACACTGAGAAAACTAGAGTGCAATACCTCTTAACCTAGAAGTTCAAATTTTTTAAAACAAAGGGAGTATGATGCATAGAATCCATCAACCCTGCCACATTTCTTGGAGATCGTAGAAGCTTGAATGTGGATGCATGCAGTTTGAAAAGGGTACCGGTTCCCGATTTTAACTCAGATTTTACACTGAGTTCTGTTAGGAGCATTAATTGAGTGGGTAACAAACTTGTGCTCCCTTAGCTGTTGTGTGGGGGTATTTTGAGAGGAACAATTGAGTATGCCAGGGGAGAGCTTCAAAAGAGGAGGCAACGAGGACTTCTTCCAAAGGGTTTCTTTCAGAGAGTTTCAACAAGTTTTGGCGGTGTTGTGAATTCTTAGGAGGAGAAACAAAGAACAACTCAGAGTAGCAAAGGGAAAAATACTCAGAGGAGCCATGTGTGTACGCTCAGAGTCATCTAATGCCTGAAATTATCCCCTTGAATGACAAAGGGTGTTTTGAGTCTGTTGGACACCAATTTGAGTGACATGCATGCCATTAATAAAGTTGTGTAGTTGGGCTTGAATCTACCCTGGCTGAGGATCAAGTGTCATTTTATTAATATGTAACTAGGTTACTGCATGTGTTGACCTAAGGGTTTTGTATAATGTAATGGAGACTTTTATTACCACTTGAAGCAAGTGGTACTATGTCTCTAAAATTTTCTGTTTGAAATTGATGAATGTATGATCCTTGTGTGTTTTGTTCAACATTTTGGGCTTGCCCATTCCGTCTGCATCAAAAGAGTTGGAGAACTATTGCAAAAAGAAGGGTATTCACAATGAGCCTACAACTGCCTATACACCTAAACGAAATGAAATAGAAAAGCGTATGAATTTTGTTATTCCATACATGGTGTGTTGTCCATTGAAATGTTGTGTGGAGTATTTGGGATGAAAGTTTCAATTCCAGAGTCTACCAGATAAATTGAAATCAAATGAAAGTCGTGTGGACTTTTTCACATGAAGAAACACGGAGTGGGTGCAGGCCTACCAAGAAACACTTGCACATATTTGGGGGCACTACTTATATGCACATACCAAAGGAAGGTGTTAAGTATGTGTTACTTGATTATGATGATCATTCAAAGGAATCTCAATTATGGGATTTTGAAGATAAGAAGCTTGTGGAAAAATAGAGTGTCATATTTGACGAAGCAAGCACAGTTGTAAAAGAACCTCTTTATTTACATTCTATTGAACATATAAAATTACCTCTTTATTTACATTCTATTGAACATAGAAAATTTCCATGAATCTAAAAGGTGAAGAATTTAAATTTAAAATTTAAAATAAGTTTTACCAAAATCAAAATCACATGGGTTATATTCTCAAATGAATTTATGAATTTATCTAAAAGACTACATTAATCCAAATTGGTGTGTGAGACCCCCTCTTCACAGGGATTTGAACTTGTGACCTTTTAGGAGAAAATACATGTTTTTAACGGCGTTGACTAAACGTTCTATTTTTGGGGGTTTTTAGCCCGAATTCCACAATGTAAATTTGGACAAAATGACTAGTTTTTGTTGTTTAAATTGTATTTTTGAATACATAAATGTATTCAACATGATGAAAAACCCTTGGGGCACTAGGATTATACAAACTTAGCCTCTCAAATCTGCATATCCAACCATTCATCACCTGATTTCGGGTAAAATCAAATGGAAAAAGTTGCTAGAAAACCTCCAAAAGGTAGAATGTTTAGACTACTATGTTCTTAACCATTAAACCCACTCAAATTGTTTGTTAAGAAATGCTTGTTTTGAAACTAATGTTTACTTGATTTTTGGGACTTGTCCCATCCTCCCGTTTTTAGCATGCCATGCATGATTTTTAAGACATTAGTCGTAGTTAAGCCACCAGGATGAGGATAAGGATTTTGTGATAATTATCAACCATTGGTAATACAACTTAGAACATATATGCCCATCGTATATGTATATGAACATCGTATTTAATTAAGGAATGAAATAAAAATATACACCAAGACATTTGTTTCAATGATATTATCAACTCGGTAATTACCTAGTGGTTTTGTTCATAATTTCACTGCATCATCACAACATCGGTGCCCTACGGTGGCATCTTCAAAGTATATGGTATAGTAAACCTTAATGATAAAGATAATGGTGCTTATTCAACTAAACAATGTTTGGTTGGAAAGGTTTTGAATGAGTTACTAGTAACAAGATCTGAGATTTATGTGTATGTATCTTGTTGTCAGCTCGCAGATGATAATGGTTTTCTTGGTAGATTTATGGATGGTTGTATTTCAGTTGATAAAAAAATGAAAGAAAATAGATATTGTGGGCAGTCAACTAACCAAAAATCCTTATTTACTATTTTTTTTATGAAAGAAAACCATTTATATTACTTTTACCAAGCTATAATTATAAAACCACCAGAGGCGTTGGAGGATTGCCTCTTATACCATTAGATTTTTGCCCCTATGGACAACTAGAACCATATTCAAATTCAATAATCTGTGTGGGAAGCTCTTTCTGAACAGATTTTACTGTAGGGAAACAAAACTATAGAACAAGTTTCAATAGATGCAACATAACTGATCATCCTCGATACTAAATAGAGTTAAATGCTCAAAATAAAAAACATACACAAAGTACTCAAGTTTTTCAAGAGCATAAATATAATGTCCCATAACATAGTGGAGCCACTATTAGCAACCAATTTTGCATACAATCTTGGCCTTATTTTCAACATCAGGGATCCTCTTTCCATAAGTATTATCTTCCTGGGCCTTATTGATTGTTTGCAATTACGAGCATGATTACATGCATTCATCATCAAATCATCCAGGAATTCCTACTCGGACATGTCCTTCTTTCTCATCCAGGAATTGAGCTTGTTGAATATTTCCCAAGCTATGTGGATCATTTATTTACCACCTTGGATACTTTGTTCTGATTCTCATTCGCCATCAATCTGTGAACCCTTTTAATTTGACCTGTGTGCGCACCATGCTATTTATGTCATTTTGGTGGTGTTGTGACTCTGAGTTTCCAATGTCATGGTAATAGGAGAGGAGAGGTGATAGTATATCTTGCGGTAAGTTTCCTGTTGCTGCATAGATGGAGTTGATTCCTTTGCCAAGAAAACCAATTAAATTTGTGGCATTTTTTTTCCTTTTCTGCTTGCGAATGGGCGTTCCAAAACTATTGTTGAATGCCAACATAGAGGATATTTGAAAAAGTGCTACCATTCATCCACTATAGATGTGCTACTTATCAACTCGGTAAGTAATAAGGATTCGGTAAGTACCTACCAGTTTTTCCCTCCTTATATGCCCATGGGCATAGATGTCCATGTTAACAGAAACCGGGTTCTGCCAAAGAAGCTCATCATCCGCCTGTAAAACCAATAGTTGGTTCCAGAAGAGGTTTATTCCCTTGTCCTCATCGATGCGGTGGAGGCGTTGTGATCAGGGTTGATGTATGCAATTGTGTGACATCTCATATTGCCGATCATTTTCACGTATTCCAGGTCTTGAGCCGATATGATTTTCACCTCTAGCCGGTCTCGGGGTATTCATGGAGAGCGCTGCTTCAAAATTCAAAACTAAAATGATTTTCACATCTAGTTGGTCTTGGGAGTATTCATGGAGAGCGGGAATTCAAAATTCAAAATTCAAAAGTGAGTGATTGTATTTTGGTGGTCGTGGGCGGTCTGGCGTTAGATTTGACAGACCTGACATACCATGGAAGGTGCACTGCAAAGCTTCGGCACGCCAATTGACTGATGATGAAGTTTTTGTAGGAGGTCGCCGGATGGTCGAGAAATGAAGCCCACCGGAAATTTTGCTGACTTAATGGTTGTATGCCAAGAATATATGTATGGGTATGAAACCTGCATGCACTAGGGATTGTACTTCAGCTGCACGTATCCACCTGCACTAAGCAATCATTTGCTTAGTGCATGGCGGATAATACTTGCCATGAAAGACTACAGAAGAAGTAAACGTACTAGGGAATAAATGCATGATTCATTCGTCAAAATAACTCACGAGGACAACAAAGGACATAGATAATGGGATTGCAGTGCAGGTTTATTTAGTTTTTTAAAGCCTTAATTTTGTTGAAGAGCGGATCAATCGCCCTAGCCCCAACCCCATGGAAAGGTAAGTATTGATTTATCAATGTAGCTTTTGAACTGTCAATGCAATTGATGAATGTATACCAAGTTTTCAACCCAATATATATTATTAAAATACAAGTTTGAAAGGCAATACGACAATGGATGATACATGAGATGTATACTTGCATTTTGATTACTGTAGACCTAGTTTTCAATAAAAACATGTTATGCTAGTTTCTTTACCCAGTGAATGATGAACATCAATCAACCAATCCATTAGTTCTAAGTTCCTTATTTCTATAGGTTTGATTCGGTGGTAAACTTTGTTTGATGTTGTTTGTTACGGTACAAAGGGATTTGGATCTATAAAAGGATTTGGCTCTAGTGCTAGGACTTAAACTTATGTTGGATATTTCATCCAAACCAGGGATCAAAAGAAAGCATTGTGCAATAATATTTCATTCGTACCATTTATAGATTCTATATGTATTCTCTTTAGGTTTATACCTTGAATCCCTCTATCTATCGGTCGTTGCTTCTATTAAGCCACCCCTCATTGTTTCCCTAGTGGCCTTTCCCAGCCAGAAGGGAGGTTGAATCCATTGTCTAGAACCAATGAATATTTTCTTTTTCTTATGAAATATGAAGGTAAATCCTTCAAATCTTTTTGATATGCATTGTTCTCTTAGTGACTTTGCTTTTGTTTTTTAATAATCAAAATATTTAGATATAAATACTTCATATAAACTAATTCTTCTTTGAGATGGATTTGGATTCCATTTTATCCATCTTAATTAATTTCTTACCAGTAAATTGATACACATAATCAAAATATTGGAATATCTACTAATGGTGATTGATAAAGTTGAGAAAAGTTACCTGGTTGGTTGCATTAAAGTCTCCATTACACCATTTCACTTTAAAAACTTGACCTATCATTCTTGTTCTGACCTCTTTTCCTCATTTTTGGATTAATGAAGAAGGTCATGCACCAACATCCCTGGGAGAAATTTGGGAGTTCGCATGAACAAAGTGGTGCACCAACGAGCACTAGAGCAATTACGAACGCTGCATAAAAGTTGAATCAACTACAATTTGAATAGTTGAATAGAAGTGAATATGTCGATTTAGATTCACAGAGAAATCGGTTAGCTTCAGAGAGAGACCAGTTAGCAAAAACCTATTAGCTTCAGAGAGAGACCAGTTAGCAAAATCATATGCATGCAACAACCGAGCTGGTAGCAACGATAGCAACCAACACGTAGTAGGAAGCTCAAACCTAACATGAGAAGTGTGTATGGAGCCATGGCGGTGGAGAATGAATGGACTGCCCTTCATGGGAAATATGTGGCAAGGCTCCAGAGACGTGCAAACATCGCCTGCTGTGTAGCATGAATTAATGACAATAATGAAAAACCCAAAATTCATTATTTTTTAGTCTTTTCAAAATTATTTTAAATGTCTGACAATTAATGGGAAAAAATAGCCCTCCACCAAGGCGTATTTAGTCCCATCAACCATGTTGAACCAATAAAAAATTGAAGTTTTTTTATTTTAGAAAATATAAAAATATGGGAAAGTGAGTAAAAAAAATGAATTATTAATAAATTACATGAAACATTGGGTAATTGAAAAGTTTTCATACTAAAATGCACCATTTAATACACCAAAATACACCTAGGCGGTCAACGATGGTTGACCGCAAAGAGAAAACTATAGTCCCTCGCCTAGGGAGGGACTAATAAGTAAGGACATAAATGAGAGTGCTTGAGTTACATTATTGAAAATTATTATAGTAAGTGAGGTCAAAATCCCATTTTCTTATGCAAATAAGATGTGTTAAATGCCAATTAACTCTTTTAGTCAATAAACAAGAATGAAGTGACCTAAAATTTATCAAATTTCAATGGAAATCTCTCCCTAAAGTTACCTTTCTCAAGTAAAAGTTTATGGAGCTTACAGTGTGAAACAAGAGCCTTTGGGCTATGGACAATGCAAAATTCTTAGCCCAACTATTAGCCTTTACCATATTGTCCAATTAGATCTCATTGTGAACATTTGAACTTCAACAATATTAGGGGTTTCCCAACCCATAAATCTAATAAAGAATGTTTGGAGGAATACAAAATAGGGACTAATGGGATTTGTAAACAAATAAATGTGCTCTCTCTCATATACATGGAAACAATGACTTGTGTTAACATTGAAAAGCCATGGATTAACTTGTATGATGAAGTATGAAATAGAGCAATTGGAATCTAGATTTTAAATAGTGGTTCCAGAAACTTATTGATATTGGTAATTAACATAAAAAACCTAGTATTTATACTAAGGTATAGGTAGGTATATTGTTTAATATATTGTCATGAGATAAAGATAACACAGAAAAACTTCGAACCATTTTGAAAATAAAGAAATGAAACTTAAGGGTAGATGTTACCACCCAAATTAACAGCCCTTGGGAGGATGCTATGGGGATAGCACAATACGGGAAATTCACCATTGTTACCTTAGCATAATCTCCCCTTCACTTTAGGCCAACTCCTAGGGACCAAGTGGGGTATCTCAATCCTTCCAACTACACATATAAATATATGTTAGATAGGTCAGTGCCTAAGTAGCCAAATGCTTTAAGAATATTCAAGCAAGTATTAGAGAAAATGTTACTACAATATAAAGAGAGTTAGGAGATAATTATGTTAGTGTTGATATTTTAAATAAATATGCTAGAACAAAAGTATAAATCAACACTAAGAAATCACTCTCTAGATGAATGAGAAAGTATCTTTAACCGCTCAAGAGTGAGATCTGATTGCACAAATCAAGAGTGAATGATATATTTGAGTTATACATTGATTATATACTATAAATTGGACTAGTTTTTTTTTGTTCAACAATTCTAGAATCTGATTTATGATAATAATAAAAACTCAGAAATTGTAGATTTTGGGTGAGGAAAAGTTCCCAATAGTGCCTAAAAGCACTTAGAATGATAAATCTTGGGTACTTTGGCTAGGGAAATGAATAAACCTTGCAAAAAAAACCCAACAATGATAAATTTAAAGTGCAAATGAACAATATCCAAACAAATATCTCAAACTTGCAAAAAATGGTGGTGAATCCCCCTAGGGTTTCACCAAAAATCTTCAAAATGAAATATAACAGAAATGAACCACTTAGGAGATGAATTTTTAGAATGTGTTAGATAAATTTGATAAACAATTCCAAAGAGAAATATAAATTAGGGTAGGTTTAGATTTCACCTCTTAGGGTCAAATTCTAGCTCTAGGGTTTCACCAATTTCCATTTTTATTGTTGTAATTAACTTCCATAATTGATAAAAACCTTAAATCGGTGACAAGAATATTAAGTAAAACAATGAGTCACAATCAAATAGGGTCAATTTTCCTCATAGGGTTATAAAATCATCAATTTAGCACATATCCTTGAATAAAGATGTCTAGAAAGTAAAAGTAAATTGTTAGTTTTATTCTAGACAATGAAATAAATATTTTTGATGGTTTATATCTTTTATAATTTTTTTGAATTTTTGTATTATAAATAGATAATTGAAAATTTAGGGTTTTGGTTGGTGAATGTTGGGAGTTAGGGCTTAGTCGTATCTCCACCTAGGGCTTAAGGGATCAAGAAGTATGCCCCTTTAAAAATTGGTTATTTCCATTTATGGATTAGAACTAGAGACTAGAGCCACAAGGCTATTAGTCTCTTGCTAATCAAGACAAAGTATGATAATTAGATCCCTACAATAAGGATTTCCCCAAGGGAATATCCTTCACCAACAAGATCAACAAAATACTTAAAAATAATACTTGAAACCCTTTCCAAGGAGCATAAAACTAATCAAGACAAGAGACAAGAACTTACCAAATCATTTTAGGGAAGAAGGAAGAGATACAAATCCTAGACGTCCTCCCTCCAAGTAGTTGATCACTCCTCAATGGATCGATCTTGCTAGTTTATGTAGAACCTTGAATAATCACAATAGTCTTTAAAATTTTCCAAGAATAATAACCAAGAAATATAGAGCTCCAAGAATTGATGCCAAGATAACACTAAGTAAAAATCTTTCTCTTAAATGGCTTCAAGAATAATATCCAACAATTCACACAAAATGAGTGAGAGGAGTGCCTATATTTATAGATGAGGGTATCAATTCCTCTCCACTCTTTATTCCCCAAAATTAGGCTAAGGAATAAAATAAATGACTTGTCATCCACAGAAATCAAAGACTAATCCAAAAAGTACAATCACATGATGTTTTACATGTTTAAAACCCTCATAAAGAGGACGACTTCAACAAAATGTTCTCTAAAAATGCTCAAATAATGTCCATAAATATTTGAAATATGTTTACAAAGATTGACCATGTCCATACCGAAGGGCAAGGAATCTTCGTGAAGCATGGGAGTGACCCTCAAAGTCAAAAAATGGGCCATAAAACCCCCAATAACAAAAATGGCGTCAAGATTATAAGAAGGCTAATTCATCTTTTTTGGTACAACATCCCACTTGAAAGGACTTGGGGATGGATTAAAATGTGTCAGGGAATAATCCTTGGCCATTCAAACTCCAACGTCCACCTAAAATAAGGGGGGACGACCTCACCCCAAGCTAAAATAAAACTCGAAAATTGAACAACTTCTCTAATTTGCTAAAAAAAACCATCAAAATGTGATTATAAAGTGCAACCACATCAAAGGGGTAAGCACCAAGTGATCTCCATAAAATTCCAAGTCACATGAGTGACCTCCACATCACCAAATCAAGTTCAAAATAGCCCCAACATCCTTGTGAAGTGCCTCCAAATGAATTTGGCCATCCTTTAGTGAGTAAATTGCTTTAAAAAAAGTTTCAAAGGAGAGAGACATCATGGATTTTGACACATGGCGAGCGTAGAGGATGTCCATGCGGATGAAAGTAACCTATCTATGCCTTGGAGAGGGTGACCAATGCCTCAAAATATGTGCAACTAAATAATCATGTGTAGAATGATCTCCGAAGACCCAAGTGTGGTACATACACAAGAAAGAGAGGGTCCATGTGGGTAAGGTGTGATAAACTATGGGTGTGACAACCCTTACAAAGCACAATAACCTTTTACAAAGAAAAAGAATGAGTGAATAGTTAAGGGCCACGTAAATCATGTATTCTAGTAGATCCAACTTAGAATGCTCACATACCTACCCAAGACATAAATGCCCGACATCAAAGGAGTTGCCACCTCTAAAGGGTGTTGATGATAAAAATCGCAACAAGGAATTTCGCCCACAAAGTATTTCTAAATCCTATTATTTAAACTATGTTAATAAGATATAATACTAGTAGGTTGGACCCCCTTGTAGATTGGAGGCTCAGAGATAGTCGTATCACACATTTTATGTTGTTGTTTCGATGTTGCTTACAAGGTCCTATATGGTTGATGATGCAGTCTTGGTTTTGTTTTCACATAATGACAGGTGGATGATGGGAGCCACAAGGAGGGATGTGTTTGATTGATTAACTAGTTGTGTTATGCTTGTTAAAGAAACTAAAGGGAGTCACAAGGGGTCCCACCTACTAGTTATTATTTTAAGACCCTTATTATTATTTTATTACTTTTCCCCCTTAACTAAAAGGTTGGTTGAGTTTTAGTTAACTTAACTAAAGAGGTAGTTTAACTACTTCAACTAATTTTGATTGCTTAAAGGCAAAAAGAGAAGGAGGAACAAGAGGAGAATAGAAGAAGAAAGCATACTCAGGTCTGCTCTTGAGTTTTATTGAGATAATTCAGTTTTCATTCATTCTTTAATTCATTGAAGGCCTAATTCTCTTTTATGATAGAAAGGTCCTATTGTAGACAACAAGATTCAATGTTGAATTACATCATTCAAACACTTGTTTTTTAGAGGAGTTGATCTATCTTTGATAGTCTGTGGAGACTTGTCTATTTGTGAATTAAATTTCATGATTGATAAAGGTTATTCTGCAGAGTCAAGTGGGAAGCAATCTGTGGCAAGCTGATCCATCTTTTAAAGTTCAGTTTTTTACTTTTTGTCAGAAGTCCTTTTGTATGTTTTTCATCGGGGACATCTAAGTTTGACTTTGGTCCAAACCTCATCAAGGAATTTTGTAAAGAGAACCAGTATTTTGATAAATTGGAATGGAATAAACCATTTATTTATGTCTCATCTATGTTTATTATTGACTTGGTGTTTTTCTACTTCTGTTGCTACATTTATTTATGTATTTGATATATTCAGAAAATTACATAAATATTGAATTTTTCAGCAATATTTAATTTATAAAAAAATCAGCCTAGGCACTTGTAACTAATACTTGTGGATTAGGAAACAAATTTTTGATGGCTATAAACATAGGGTGATATTCCCGTCTATCTTGCTTTAGCCAAGTAAGATCTAGAAATGCTTGAGAAAGATCATTTCATATATTTTCCTCAACATTTATTTGGCGACCATACTGGGGAGATCTTCAATATCTCTCTGGTTGATTTTTATGCTTGATTATCATTGAACACATCTATTTTTCTGATATTGATTCTTTGACTGTTTCATTTCTTAATGGTTGTACATGTTGCAAGGCAACCTAATATTGAGCTCGTCCTTCAAGATCATACTAGCATTGCTTTAAATTTGTTTAACACCATTTCAGACACTGCTAATACTCGGGTTGAGCTTAATTGTTCGTGGGAAGCAATCGAACAAGACATAAGTGCCCAAGAACGTTGGGAAGCTAGATGTATATAGCTTAGGAATCAGACATAACTTATTTTTCCTTCATATTTGACCTTCTTTCATGTCCTTAGACCCTCGTGTTTCTAGGAGAAGAAGAGGCTTATCACCTGAAGTTAATCCTATTGCTAAAATAGGAAGAAGGAACGTTGTGTTATCAACCCAACAAAGTTCTCTTAGGAGAATCTTGTCTGATTCTTCCATTTATTCTTTCTCCCCCTTACCTATTATCCACTAGATGGCATCTAGTGGTGGCTCTGGTGGCACTGAAATTTCTTCCTCATAGCAGTCTTCAACTTCGTCAGTGATTGGTAGCTTATATAGTCACCAAGTCCCTGTCCAATCTACCACAAACCCCACCAAAGTCATTAAAAAGTATGGGATTTTTCAATTTGAAGAAGATGCCACAACCACACCATGGTATGTTTCCTCTCCCCTTAACCTAGCACCTACTACTCGTCCACTTCCTAAATTCAAAGAGCATCTTCCTAGGTTTTTAGGGAATAACATTGTCACTACAAATGAACACTTAGTGGAATTTTCTAATGCCTGTCACAACATAGGAGCCAATGACAACAATACTTTCATGTGCTTATTTGTCAATTCCCTGGAAGGGAAGGCTGTGGGCGATTTCTTTGACCTTCCTCCTAAGATTTTTTCTACTTTGGAGGAGTTATTCTATTGTTTCAAATCCACCTACGTGCAATCTAAAATCCCAACTGAGCAGTTGTGAGAATACAATAACATTGCTTATAAGGATGGTGAAACCATCAAGTCCTTCAATTTGTGTTTCACCACGTTATACAATCAAATCCCTCAAATCATTCGACCTCATAACCAAGTCACTTTCATGCATTATTATAATTCATTACCTTCCCCCTATTGTCATAGACATGAGGAAAAATCCATTGATAACCTCAGTTTCTCTCTGCATACTTGTTTAGAGTATGAAGAACAGTTGTAAAGAACAGGTCTTCCTTAGGGAGAATCAGTTGAACAGACATACATGTCTACCCTTTTACATATTGTAAAAGACATGAATAATTGTATGATAGCATACGAGTGAAAGGGAAATTTCTCCCCTCTTACCCTTGGAGCTTCATCCTCTTCTGCACCCCGCTTTAGAATTCCAAATGAAAATAATTTTCAGCCTAAGGCTATCATGCCTTGTAGTTGGTGTAAATTTTGCGAGGAACACCATGAGGAAACCACATGTGAGGTAAAGAAGAGTGCCAGAGATAAGATCTTTGGTAAAATACCGGAAGCTACCATTGTTTTCCTATATTTTGCAGAGCTGGAAGATGTCATGATCATCAATACTAGGAACAAATCCTATGCTCCCAAAGGCAAATATGATCCTCCTCGTAATTCTTCTAGCCCGAGATCATCCTCACCATATTCTACTATTCAGGTTCCTAAGGCTCCTGATAGTCAAGGAAATACCTCCCATCTCCCCTCTTCCAAATACAATATTGTAAATCAGTTGGCCAACATCAAAGCAGATGCAACCCTTCTGGACATGGTTGTCATCCCTGAACAACAGAGGCATCTAAAACAATTCATGGAAGGAAAATCTTTCATTGTAGCCAACCTCTCTGAAGAGTTAAATGAAGAGGATTCGT
The DNA here is from genome assembly GCA_009831015.1 of Picea engelmannii. Classification (NCBI taxonomy): domain Eukaryota; kingdom Viridiplantae; phylum Streptophyta; class Pinopsida; order Pinales; family Pinaceae; genus Picea; species Picea engelmannii. The sequence continues at coordinate 154,183 of ML809144.1, read as the reverse complement.
CTGTAAATAAAGTAGGTGTACATAACTTTAGATACCCTGTAAAAAATCCCCCTTTTTATATTTCTGTAAAGATTATGGATAAGATCGCCCATTGTTGCCTCATTGACGATGGTTCGGGCCCAAGTGTAATGTCGAAGATTATTATGGAAGAGTTAGGCTTGTCTTGTACAAATGAAAATGCTAGAAGCATGCTCTCTTATAATAGTCTACAACAAACAACCATAGGTGAAATCAAAGACGTGACCTTGGTTTTGTGCGCACACCCTGAAATAAGGACAACCCTTAATATTCAGGTAATTGATATGCCAGTAAGAAATTACTCAATCATCTTAGGAAGAGATTGGAAAGCTTTGACGGGTGGATACCTCTCACTCGACGGGACACACTTATCCATTCCTCATAATGGTAAAAAAATCATAGTCCTTAGAGAGGGAAGGATTTCACCTTACATAGAAAGTGTTCCACAATCTAATTTGAATTATATCGAAGAGGACCTAGAGGTGTATTCCATATTTGTTGAAGAGGATAGCACTCCCTTGGAAAAAATCGACTTAGACGACGGTATGTGGCACATGCACTTTGATGGTGCATGCTCTAATGAAGGAAACAGAGTTGGCATTATCTTGTACTCTCCTGTGGGGAAAATTCATAACTTTTCTTATAGGTTGGAGTTTTCTTGCACAAACAATGTCACTGAATTCGAAGCTTTATTATCAGGCATTGAAAACGCCTATAATCTGGTTTGTGGTCACCTTACATTTTTTGGGGATTCTGAGCTTGTTGGGAACCTTGTACGTGAAATATACTCACCTAGAAACAAGTTGATGAAACGATACACCCAAATTGTTTGGGAACTTATCTTGAACCTACTATTTTTCAACATTACTCATGTTAAGAGGGAATTGAACTCAATGGGTGAGCGGTTAGCTATTTTTGCAGCCTCTCCTAATTAGAAACTTCTGCCATACATACCTGATTGTACTTTTCAATCTCTATATCCTCCACATATCCTTGACAATATAGAATCATGGCAGGTCTTCCCTAGCGATGATAGTATATGTGCTTTAATTCAAAATGAACCTTATAAGCCCAAGTAAATTATATCCATGGAAGATAACAAGATTCCTAAGGGCTTGACTCCTCTAGAGAGTTCATTTTCATCGAGTGATGTAGGCAATAAAGAGAAACATTAAGAAGAAGAGTGGAAAAGGAAAGTGGGTGAAACCATTTCCTTGAAAATTGGAACCCCTGAGTCTCCAAAGAATGTTAAAATAGGTGCCCAATGTTCTGATGAAGAGAAAATGAAGTTTTCCAAACTGCTTGGTGAATTTCAAGATGTTTTTGCTTGGTCTTATGAGGATCTTCGTGGTTTTGATACCACTCTCATATAACATGTCATTCCCATAAAAGAAGATGTAAAACCAGTCAGTCAAAAACAAAGAACTATCAACCCTGCACTGGAAACAACTATTTGAAAGGAGTTGGAAAAACTATTGAAGGATGGAATCATATTTCCAGTCAAGTATTGTGAATGGGTTTCCGATTTGGTTCCCATTTGGAAAAAACTAGTCAGATCAGATTATGCGTTGACTTTCGTGCTTTAAATCGGGCTATCATAAAAGATCACTTCCCTCTCCCTAATATGGAAATGATTTTGCAGCAAGTTGCAAGGTCACAGATGATGTCCTTACTTGACGTTTTTTCTGGTTACAATCAAATCAAGGTAAAAAGGGAAGATAAATATAAAATCACCTTTATTACTCATTGGGGCACCTTTGCTTATGAACATATGCCTTTTGGATTGTCTAATGTAGGTGCTACTTTTCAAAGAGCTATGCAAATATATTTTGATGATTTTATTGGCAAGATCATTCAGATCTATCTTGATGACTTAATTGTGTACTCTAAAAACCGATCAAATCATTTTGGTCATCTTAAAAGAGTTCTCATACGATGCAGGAAATTTGGCATTTCTCTAAACCCTTCTAATTTTCGGCATTACCAAGGGCAAGCTCCTTGGACACATTGTCTCTGATTCAGGAATAAGCATTGATCCTGAAAGGATTGTTGCTATCCTTAATTTGCGTTCTCCCTCTTCCAAGAAGGAGGTACAAGCTTTCATGGGTGTTATTAATTTCATCTGTAGGTTTGTTCCCTATTTTATTGTAATGGTCAAACCGATTCATAATCTACTTAAGAAAGATCGTTCTTTTTCTTGGACAGATGATGTCGAAAATTATTTTGTAGGGATCAAGAAAGCAATCAGTTCCGCATCGGTTTTGGCAAAGCCAGATTTTGAGAAAGAATTCATGATATGTACTAATGCCACAGAGGAAGCAGTTTCTTCTATCCTCATGCAAGGTGATGACCAAGGTAATGAAAAACCAGTGGCTTACATGAGTCAAAGTTTGTCTGATCATGAATTTAAATATTCTTTTATTGAAAAACATGTTTTCGCTCTTGTTAAAGTTGTTGAAAAGTTTCGCCACTTCATCTTAGGTAAGCATACGTTGGTAAAATTCCCTTTACCCGCTGTCAATTTTTCTCTCTCACAAATTTATCTTTCAGGTAAGCTTGCACATTGGCTTGCCGATCCAGGAGCATGATTTAAATATTGCGACTTCTACCACTATCAAGGGATGTGACTTAGCCCTTCACTTAGCTCAGCATGCTGAAAATAGTGAAGAAATTGATGAACATGATAGTTCCATATAAACACTATTCTACATTGATAATCAGATCCTTCCTGTGTCTGAACATCCTTGGTATAAGAATTTGGTTTACTATTTACAAAATCAAAGATGTCCAGACAATTTAGACACTCATCAAAGGAGAAGGCTTCGTCTTCAATCTACTAGATATGTTATTATAGGATACTTCTTGTTTCAAAGATCTGTTGATGGTATGTTGCTTCGTTGTTTAAATGATGAGGAAGCACAAAAATTGTTGCAAGAAACTCATAATTCTTCAAATTTTGTTATTCATGTAGGAGGTCATTTTCCAGCTAAAACCATTGCCTTCAAGATTATTAGAAAAGGATACTATTGGCCTTCAATATTTCGTGACTCTTATGTTTTTCGAGATCTTTTGACAAGTGCCAAAAATTTTATGGGAAAGAATGACTTTCAACCATGTTGTTACAGCCTTTCCTCTCGGACTTTCCTTTTTCAAAGTGGCGATTGAATTTTATTGGTCCTATTAATCCTTCGTCTTCAGCAGGACAAGTATTTATTTTGAAAACCACTGACTATTTTACAAAATGGGTTGAAGTTGTCCCACTTAAACATTCGACATATGACCAGGTGATTTCTTTCCTTGAAAATAACATATTTTCCAGATTTGGTCTTCCATTGGAAATTATTATAGACAATGGTCTCGCTTTTATTTCTGCTAAGCTGACCCAATTTTTAGCTAGGTTGGGGGTTAAACATTTCACCTCGCTATCTTATTATCCCCAAGGAAATGGGCAGGCCGAGTCTACCAATAAGAATCTAGTGAGAATCGTTAAAAGGCTCATCGAAGATAAGCCTCATCAATGGTACACTCTCATCACTTACGCCCTTTGGGAAGATCGAACTACCACCAAGGTGAGAATTGGTTGCACTCCTTTCCATCGTGTTTATGGTCAAGAAGCCATTCTTCCTACTGAGATGGAACTTTCCTCCTTAATGTTAATGCTACAGATCGAAGAATTAAATTCTTCTAATATTTCACAAAGGATGAATGCACTCCTAGCTTTAGAGGAGAAAAGGATGTTTGCCTTGGATAATATAAAAATGAGACAACAAACTGTTAAAAATTATTTCAACAAGAGTGTCAAGACTGTCAAATTTAAGGTCAATGAGAAATTATTGTTGTGGGATTTAACTCATGTTGATATGGGAAGACACTCAAAGTTTCAAAAATTATGGTTGGGTCCTTTCAAGATCGTTTTTTTCATGGGTACAAACTCTTACATTCTAATATATTTACAAGAGCGATTGTTTTCCTATAGCACTAACGGTTCTCACTTAAAACACTATGTGGAACCAACTTGAAAGGTTTAACGTCGTTTGGATTGTTCGGTATATTAGTAGTTCAATTCTTTTTTATTTTTTGGTAGTTTTATTATTGATTTATGCTTTTTAAACAATTTTCAATTATGCTTTTGTTTTAGTAGTTTTCCTTCAACTGGTTGTAATTCTGTCATTTTATTTTGTATTGTTCTAAATTTTGCGGTTTCATTCTGTTATGACATTTCTTGCTTTTGTTCTTTTCGATTTCAATTTTTGGTCAAGAATAATATGTTGGATCAGTTCTACCACAATGACACTCCTGCAGGGTATTGTTAATCAATAACAATCAAGTTTACATGGTTGTTATGATGTTCCCCATGAAGGCATCACTGAATTTGTTATCTGCTTTCACTACTATCTTATGAGAAAATTGGTTACTTCACGCTTCTTCTTTCCATTTCTTCATCCATTTGAGATTCAAAGGAGCAAGTCCATAATTTTTTCTCCTTGAAGTCAAGAGAAAATTTTGTTTGAATGATTATGCATACAGGGATAAACCCCTTCATACTTAACATTTTCCATGAGTTATTCCCAAATTCCCGGTCATTTTTCCATTAAATCTGATCACTTCCCCATGCTGCATGATCATTCTATTTATATATTCTTGATCTGTTGTTCTTGGCCTGCAAAACCATACTTTTCGAGTTCTTAATCTATTGGAAACAGATTTCCTTGTGGAGTCTCCAGTTTGTTGATAATAAAAATCACAACGAGGAATTTCGCCCGCAAAGTATTGCTAAATCCTATTATTTAAACTATGCTAATAAGATATAATACTAGTAGGTGGGACCCCCTTGTAGACTGGAGGCTCGGAGATAATCATATCACAAATTTTATGTTGTTGTTTCGATGTTGCTTACAGGGTCTTATATGGTTGATGATGCAGTCTTGGTTTCATTTTGACATAATGGCAGGGGGATGATGGGAGCCATGAGGGATGTGTTTGATTGATTAACTAGTTGTGTTATGCTTGTTAAAGAAACTAAAGGGAGTCACAAGGGGTCCCACCTACTAGTTATTATTTTAAGACCATTATTATTATTTTATTACTTTTCCCCCTTAACTAAAAGGTTCGTTGAGTTTTAGTTAACTTAACTAAAGAGGTAGTTTAACTACTTCAACTAATTTTGATTTCTTAAAAGAAAAAAGAGGAGGAACAAGAGGAGAATAGAAGGAGAAAGCATACTAAGGTCTGCTTTTGAGTTTTATTGAGATAATTCAGTTTTCATTCATTCTTTAATTCATTGAAGTCCTAATTCTCTTTTATGATAGCAGGGTCCTATTGTAGACAACAAGATTCGAGGTTGAATTACATCATTCAGACACTTGTTTTTCAGAGGTGTTGATCTATCTTTGATAGTCTGTGTAGACTTGTCTGTTTGTGAATTAAATTTCATGACTGATAAAGGCTATTGTGTAGATTCAAGTGGCAAGAAATCTGTAGAAAGTTGATCCATCTTTTAAAGTTCAGTTTTTTACTTTCTGTCAGAAGTCCTTTTGTATGGGGACATCTAAGTTTGACTTTGGTCCAAACTTCCTCGGGGAATTTTGTAAAGAGAACCAGTCTTTTGATAAATTGGAATGGAATAAACGATTGATTTATGTCTCATATGTGTTGATTATTGACTTGGTGTTTTTTTACTTATGTCTCTACATTTATTTCTATATCTGATATATTCATAAAATTACATAAATATTTTTCAGCAATCTTTCATTTATAAGAAAATCATCCTAGGCACTTGTAACTAATACTTGTGGATTAGAAAACAATTTTTTTATGGCTATAAACATAGGGTGATATTCCCTTCTATATTGATTTAGCCAAGTAAGATCTGAAAATGCTTGAGAAAGATCATTTCATATCTTTTCCTCAACAAAGGGGTAGTCAGACGGAGCAATAAAACCAAGCACCCTGATAATGGGAACTAACAAGACATGCCATGATCATCCACCTAAGGGGATATAGGTAACCTATAAAAAACACGCGTACATCAAAATCATCCCATCATGGCCACATACAAATAAATCATCACACTTTGGGCACATCGGAGTGGTCACATCTCGTGAAAACATGTAGGGTACACTACAAAGAATTCAAGGTGTAACAATAGACACTACACCGACTATCAATTCTAGTTCAATATTGGTTGAGGTTGGGGTTTCCATTGGATGTGGGGATTTATTAAATGTTTGTGTTGAGGCCTCAACAAATCCCAAAGTTTCCATACTTGGAGACCCTTCTTTTTTTTCCATATTTTATTTTTGAGCTCCATTATCGAATGTACATATTGACTCATTTCACCTGTGATGTTGATGCTACTTTCATTGTCAGGTTTGATTTATGAAATTCTTATGACTTACATCATTTCTTAGAGTGTTGTCTCTCTGGTAGTTCCCATGTCTCTCACTTAGGGTCTCAATGTCGAGGCATAGTGTGCAAGAGAACCTTCCTATGCCACTCTAGGATATATACTAGATTGAATATCAATTCCAGTGCAATAAGATTCAAGGTTGGGTTTTCCATTAGATGTGGGGATTTATTATTAAGGCTTGAAAAAATTCCCAAGTTGTCAGACTTGGAGACCCTCTCTTTTTTTCCAAATTTTACTTTTGAGCTCCATTATTGAATATAAATATTAACTGATTTCACTTGTGATATTGATGTTACTTTCATTTTTGGGTTTGATTTATTAATGTCTTATGACTTGCATGGATGTTGAGATTATTGTCCCTTAGGTTGTTCCCTTGTCTCTCACTCAGGGTTTCAATGCAGTAGAACCTTCTTGTGCCACTCTAGGGTAAACACTACATTGACTATCAATTCTAGTGTAATAGTTTTTGAGTTTAGGCACTAGTACATATTGGAAAAAATTTGACATTCTACTTGCGACGTTATGGACAAAATTGGCCACACTATCGAAAAAGAGAGGAAATTTTAATTTTTTTTCTCCATATTGCCTGATAACGTCGCTCTTGCGACATACTACACAAAAATGTCGCTCTTGCAACGAAGGTAGGAGGACGTCTCTCTTGCGACGACATTGCATTTTTGTCTCTCTTGCGATGTTGGTGAAATATTCGTCGCACTTGCGATGTTATGGAAACTAGGTTTTCCCCATCCCAATGGTCACCTAGTATTTGACCAAGTCAACTTTGACTTGGTCAATGATCTTCAAAATTGCGACGTTATAAAATCTATAAATATGTTTCATTTTACGAATGTTGTGACAAGTTTGCTATAATAACGACAGTTCAAAAAGGGTATAAGTCGGTCTTCTTGGCGAACAAAAAATACGTATTTTTTTTCAGTATGTGTTTGTGGGGAAGAATGTCTGAAAATATTAGAGGTGGGGAAAAAATTAAAGAGGGTGAAAAGGGTGGTGGTAAATGTTATTTCCTTTGCAAAAATTGTTGTACTAGATGTCCTGAAAGAGTTTTAATAGCAACAACTAAAAAAGGTTGTAGAAAATATGGGCACATGGACGGGGGATCAAATGAATATCCTCCCATGGTAATTAGCTATATATACATTCATTATCTCTTTTAATATTTATTGTATTCTCAAACTTTTATATTGTTTTATACATGCACTAATTTTTCATGATTGTTTGTAATTATAAAGTTAGATTCCCCCCCTAACATTATGCACAAAGCACCAATTAGTAGCATAAATGATGTTGTACAAGATGAAGAACTTGAAACAGATAATGAAGACCAAGTTAATGACCCCATGGAAGTAGATAACAATAATAACATAGTTCAATATGATGGGACAAATCAAATGATCCAAGACTTATTCGGTCATCCAGATGAGGATCATGGGGACAATAGTGATGTTATTTATGATGAACCTCTGATTGAAAGGGAAAATAAATGACTTTATAAAGGGTCAAGAGCAAATCTTCTCTCCACTACATTGTTGTTGGTGAACTTAAAGGTTACGAATCATTTTCTGAACACTTGTATGACACAGATCCTAAGGTATGTAATATGTTTCATCGCATCTACATAAAGGTTGACTTTTCCCCATTTGTTTTAGTGTTAATTAATGTGTAAAATAAAAATGCAATATTTACAATTATTATTCTTTACATTAACTATTTATTTTTTATGTTTTAGATTGTTAGGTGAATTTATGTACTCTCGTCAAATATTTTACCTCGCACATATCGAGATTTACATGACATTATGAAAGACATGGGAATGGAGTATCAAAGTATAGATGCATGTCCTGATGATCATATTATATATTATGGACAACATGCGTCAAAAACAGAATGTCAGGTATGTGGTATCAGTAGATAGTGAACCAATCAAGTAACAAAAATGGTCCCTCGAAAGGTTCTCTGGCATATTCCCATAATTCCATGTTTGCAACGACTGTTCAGATGTCAAACCATAGCACAATTTATGGATTACCATACATGAAAGAGAATTGAAGATGGTGTTCATCGAATGTCTGAAGATGGTTATGCATTTAAGGAAATTGTTGCAAAATGGTTAGAATTTACATATGAACCTTGTAATGTTAGGATTTCATTGGCAATTGATGGTGTTAACCCATTTGGAGAGCTTCAGTTTATTTACTCAGTGTGGCCTATTTTTGTTATCAACAATAACATTCATCCTTGGATGTCAATAAAGAGGGAGCACATAATGTTGACAATGATTATTCCAGGTATTTGTTTACATTAATTTTTCGAATTTAAATTTTTCATCTTTCTCTTTTTTTGCATAACATATTTTATTTATTTATTTACATATGTATACATACCATGGTAGTAATTTCATGTAATTTCAAACAATTAGGTAAGTACCAAGATAAAGATATGAATGTGTATATCGAGACTATTATCAACAAGCTACTAAAGTTATGGGAGGGCATCACTATGTATGACATATGTAAACCAATTGGACAAAAGAGATTTCAATGTCGTGGAATAATTTTATGGACAATTCATGATGCCCCAGGACTAATACATTTTTGTGGTATGTAACGTTCCATATAGCATGCTTGAATAGTATATAATTAATTGAATAAATCATGCATGTTGTTTAAATAATCATTTTGTATATTAATAATTCACATTAATCATCTGTTGCAGGTCTTCAAACAAAGGGTAAATTTGCATGTCTAGTTTGTGGTCCTAAGATAAAATCTCGTCGGTCAAAAAGTTTAGGAAAGGAGGTGTTTGATGAGTATAGACACTTCCTCTCTAAGAACCATAAGTATCGTACTATTGAAAAATATTTTTTCAATGGGAAACAAGAGAATGGACTAAAACCAAAAAGAATGACACATTGCGTATGGGTTGGCATGTGACAGAATTAATCCTCGAGGTATGCATTTTGTTTATGTTTCGTAAATGGAATCATGTTTTGAAATTTTATTTTAATTATTCATTTTATTTTACTACATTTGATAAATAGTGTTATGATTTTTTTTATGCTTCGTCAATGTCGTTGTCGTGAAGATAGTACTAATGGGCTTCCATGAGGAATGAAATGTTATCCCACTCAATTCATGATTTTTCCTTACTATAAGGAGCTAAAAATAGTTCATTTATTTGATACAATGCATATCGAGAAGAATGTGACATAAACATTATGGTGAATCATAGATGGAGGAGGGATAAAGAAAAAATTGACAAAATTTGTAATGACATTCATGAAGCCAATCATGCAATGCAAAGTGTGATCCGATCAAATAACAATGGAGACCAAAATAACATTCCATGGTTATTAACAAATCATCAAAGCATTGGTGTAAAAGAGGTCATTCAAAAAATTAAATTTCCCACAGGTTTGTGTTCAAACATAAAGAATATCTTAATGAAAAAAGGTGAATTTGGTGGGGTAAAAACACATGATTGACATACCTTCATTAAGGTAATTAATCATTTTAGTATTCATATTTATATATAGGTCATATACATTTTTTGAGATTTTTATTTTTTGTCTAGTTTTGAACAAGTGACGATTCACTTTTATTGTTACAGTATGTTCTACCTCTATCTCTCCCAAATGAATTTGACAACAACGTCAAACAAGTTATATATGATCTTGGAAATTACATGAGGTAATTAGCTGCAATATATATGCAAAAAAAAAAATCATTTTTTTGTTGTACTTAATGACATGTGTTTTACTTGTAATGTAATATGTATTTTGTTTTGTTGAAACATGTTATTTTATTACGTCATGATCTGTAGATGGTTGTCATTGAAAGAAATCCATGAAGATGATATAAAGTATTGGAAGAGAGAAATTCCTCGACTAATATGTGAAATGAGAAATATCTACCTCCAACATTTTTCAATGCACAAGAACACTACCTCATACACCAAGTTGATGAGATTGAAATGTGTGGACATGTACACACAAGGTCAATGTGGATGGTGGAGAGGCACTTGAAATCATTGAAGGTTTTTGTTAGACAAAGAGCACTTCCTGAGGGTTCTATGATGGAGGGATATATGGTATATGAATCCATGGTGTATATTAGTTAGTATCTTCCTAAATTAGCAGTGCAAGCTATACATATAGTGGATTGCATTTGGGATGTGAACTCCATCAAAAAAATTGAAAGGGAGAAGTTGTTGGGGAAAGGTACAATGAAGAAAGTGAGAGGTAATTAAATTGTGGATATTTTTAATAAATATAAAATTTTCAGTTTTTTGTGTATATGATCATACTCATTTAATATTTATTCTTTCATCATTTATTAATATTTACCATGGTTATAATTGATATTTAATATTGGTGAATTGTGATTTTTTGATCGGTCAGTTGCTTAAGATTGGGATGCACTACATTTATACATTGCAAACAATCTTGTCTGGATGAAGGTATGGATAGATAGATGTAAAGAACGACATGGAGGTAGGTTATCATGGAATGAACTGTCTGAATTGGTTATAAAGCTCGTCTTAATGGAGATTCCAATGTTACGCAGAGGGAAATAGATTTAGCATATTGTTTAAAAGATGGAAAGGAAAGAAAATTCACCCATTTTATTTAGTTATTTTATATTATATTAATGTGACTATAGGTGTGTTTTTTTCATATTATATTTTCCAAGTTATATAAATTTGTTTATTATTAATTGACAATGCATCTTTTACATGTCTGGTATATTGCAGTTGAAACACCACAAGGCTATGTGGTGCAATGGTCGTAAATTTAGCATCAAATGGTTGGATGAAACCAGAAAAACTTTTGATAGTGGGATAACTGCAGTATTCCAGGTCACTAATGTTTCCTCTAGGAGTGACAGACGTCCTTGAGAATTTGAAAATAGATACTATGGGTTTTGGAATGATATAATTGATTGTGACTTTAATTCCTTCAAATTAGTTTTGTTCGATGTCAAATGGTATAGGTTAGGAATGCATGAACATGATGAGGAAAGAACCGTTATTCAACATGCCAACGGATTTCTGATGATTAAAACAACAGTTTTTGAAAAAGAAAATGACCGCTATGTTTTTTCCAAGTCAATGTGAACAATTATTTTACTCAAAGGTTCCAAGTAAGAGGGATTGGTCATTTGTTGTTAGATATGATCCAAGAGGAAGACCAGTAAAGTATATTGTAGATGAAGAAGATGACATTGAAGAAGAAGATGATGTAGAGCTAGAGCAGGAAGAATATGGGTCGACAGATGAAGAAGACAGAGAAGATGAACCAGGTGTAGGAGAAAATACGCCAGTTATTGATGATGACATCGATGAAGATATGCTTGAAAATGACATTGATGATGATAATTATGATATCATCAATCCTTTCAACATTGTTTCTGAACCGGATGTTGATACATATGTTGAGTTGGATGATCAAGAAGAAGATACAGAAGAAGGATGATACAAATGTTGTGTTGGTCAATGAGGTATGTAACTAGATATTTAATTTGTATGAATTATTATCTTTAAATAATTTTTTATGTGGGTTAATTACATGTTTTTAATTTTTTTTTTCATTTTTGTTTTGGTAGTTTCTATGCATGATTACTATGTTGCTTTTGTTTGTTTTCTATTTTATAGATTGGGTATTGGGGAATTGGGGAATTGAGAGCGATGTGAGGAGGGGAGGGGGGGGGCATATGAGCTTAAACATTCACATGGTTGGCCTTTTTTAGTAGAGACTAAATTATTCTCGAAACCAAGAGAAGTTCATTCATTCATCTTCATACTCAAAGATCACTCACAGACCCACTCTATATATTGTCTCATCTCATCCTCGTTTCATTTTAATTTTATGAATGGTTGAATTTTAAAGGAAACAACTATTAAAAGAAATTGTACTAGGGCTAGAGTACATGATGGGAAACAATGACCTGTGAATGGGGCCAACGTTGAATTTTTTTCAAAATGTTTTTGTATGCACCGAAATTTGACATGGATACTCTGTTCACATTTGACATGCACCTAAATTTGACATGGATAGTTTGGTCCATGTCAAATTTCAAGATAGTTCTGACAACAATTCTATAGAAGGGAAGTTCCATGTCAAATTTCAAGATAGTTTCGGCAACAATTCTATAGAAAAAAAGTTCCATGTCAAATTTCAAGATAGTTCTGACAATGATTCTATAGAAGGGAATGACGAATGATGACAATGAGAGGTGCAGCATGATGAACATTGATGCGAATTTGGACGATCTCAAATATTATGTGGGGACATCATACATCCTTGATTCTTGAAACCCTCCCATACCATCAAGGCATCTGTTTAGTCTAACCATGTCAAATTTTGATGCATATAGGAACATATTGAAGAAATTTCAACGTTGGACCCATTCACTACTCACTATGCGGGGTCGGTGCATGACATTTGTGGTGAGTGAATTGAAGATTTTGTGACATCAACTCGACTTAGTAATTCAATAATCAAACCCTCCTTAAGTATTATGCGGGGACATCAAACATCCTTAAGTATCGTGATGGGTGTTATGAGATCCTTAAGTATTATGCGGGTTCGGTGGAAGAAATTTGTGATGGGTGTATTGGAAGTTCCATGTCAAATTTCAAGATAGTTCTRACAACAATTCTATAGAAGGGAATGGTGAATGATGACAATGAGAGGTGCAGCATGATGAACGTTGATGAAAATGTGGATGATCTCAAAGATTATGTGGGGACATCATACATCCTTGAGTCTTGAAACCCTCCCATACCGTCAAGGCATGTGTCTAGTCTAACCATGTCAAATTTCGATGCATACAAGCACATATTGAAGAAATTTCAACGTTGGCCCCATTCACTACTCACTATGTGGGGTCAGTGCATGACATTTGTGGTGGGTGAATTGAAGCTTCTACGACATCAACTMGACTTGGTAATTCAACAATCAAACCCTCCTTAAGTATTATGTGGGGAMATCAAACACCCTTAAGTATCGTGATGGGTGTTATGATATCCTTAAGTATTATGCGGGTTCGGTGGAAAAAATTTGTGATGGGTGTATTGGAAGTTCCATGTCAAATTTCAAGATAGTTCCGACAACGATTCTATAGAAGGGAATGACAAATGATGACAATGAGAGGTGCAGCATGATGCATGTTGATGCAAATTTGGATGATCTCCAATATTATGTGGGGACACCATACATCCTTGAGTCTTGAAACCCTCCCATACCATCAAGGCATGTGTCTAGTCTAACCATGTCAAATTTCAATGCATACAAACACATATTGAAGAAATTTCAACGTTGGCCCCATTCACTGCTCACTATGCGGGGTCGGTGCATGACATTTGTCGTGGGTGAATTTAATCTTATGTGACATCAAATATACTTGATAATTCAATAATCAAACCTTCCTTAAGTATTATGCGGGGACATCAAACATCTTTAAGTATCGTGATGGGAGTTATGATATCCTTAAGTATTATGCGGGGACATCAAACATCTTTAAGTATCGTGATGGGAGTTATGATATCCTTAAGTATTATGCGGGTTTGGTGGAAGAAATTTGTGATGGGTGTATTGGAAGTTCCATGTCAAATTTCAAGATAGTTTTGACAATGATTCTATAGAAGGGAATGATGAATGATGACAATGAGAGGTGCAACATGATGAACGTTGATGAAAATGTGGATGATCTCAAATATTGTGTGGGGACATCATACATCCTTGAGTCTTGAAACCCCCCCATACTGTCAAGGCATGTGTCTAGTCTAACCATGTCAAATTTCGATACATACATGCACATATTGAAGAAATTTCAACGTTGGCCCCATTCACTGTTCACTATGTGGGGTCGATGCATGACATTTTTGGTGGGTGAAATGAAGCTTATGTGACATCAAATCGACTTGGTAATTCAATAATCAAACCCTCCTTAATTATTATGCGAGGACATAAAACATCCTTAAGTATCAAAACCCTCCTTAATTATTATGCGAGGACATCAAACATCCTTAAGTATCGAAACCCTCCCATACCTTCAAGGCAACTATCTAGTCTAACCATGTCAAATTTCAATGCATACGGGAACAGATTGAAAAAATTTCAACGTTGGCCCAATTCATTGCTCACTATGTGGGTTTAGTGGAAGAAATTTGTGATGGGTGTATTGGAAGGTCCATGTCAAATTTCAAGATAGTTCTGACAATGATTCTATAGAAGGGAATGACAAATGCTGACAATGAGAAGTGTAGCATGATGAACATTGATGCAAATGTGGATGATATCAAAGATTATGTGGGGACATCATACATCCTTGAGTCTTGAAACCCTACCATACTGTCAAGGCATGTGTCTAGTCTAACCATGTCAAATTTTGATGCATACAGGCACATATTGAAGAAATTTCAATGTTGGCCCCATTCACTGCTCACTATGCGGGGTTGGTGCATGACATTTGTGGTGGGTGAATTGAAGCTTATGCAACAGTGACACAAATTAGTGCACAAATTGGTTGACACAAGTTTTAAGTTTGCATCAACCTTTCTTCATTTTTCTTTCAGGTTCTACATTGTATATTATTATATACATTAATGTATCTGTGTCATAGTTGTGATGAAAAATCCCTCTTTTTACATTCATTGTTTAATCAACACAAAAAAAAATGTCCTTGAAGTACTAGATGTGGCAACGTGTGTACTTTCGAACAAATTTTAAAAGGAACAACAAAAAGACATTGTACTAGGAATACTAGACATGGGCAACAGTGACCTGCGAATGGGGCTAACGTTGAAATGTTTTCAAATTGTTTCTGTATGCACTGAAATTTGACATGGATAGACTATATTCATGCCTTAACGATATGGGAGTGTTTATGGACTCAAATTCGACTCATAGTACACCCACTTGTTTTGGTTCTAGACTTACTAGACTTATGTCTTATCAGTAGATATTGAACCGATCAAGTAACAAAAAGGGTGTCTCGAAAGGTTCTTTGTCATATTCCCATAATTCCATGTTTGAAACGATTGTTCAAGTGTGAAAGAACAGAACAATTTATGGATCACCATGCACATAAAATAAGTGTATATGGTGTTATTTGAATGTCTGTCGTTGGTTATGCATTTAGGGAAATTGAGGGAAAATGGGCATATTTCAAAGATGAACCTCATAATGTTAGGCTTTCATTGGAAGCTGACGGTGTTAATCCATTTGGAGAGCTTAGGTATATTTACTCAATGTGGCCTATTTTTGTTATCAACAATAACATTCCTCCTTGGATGTCAATAAAGAGGGAGCACATAATGTTGACAATGATTGTTCCAGGTATTTGTTTACATTAATTTTTTGAATGTAACCTTTTCATTTGTTTCATTTTTTGCATGATATCTTTTATTTATTTATTTACGTATATATACATATCAGGGTTATAGTAATTATGTGTAATTTGAAATAATTATCTAAGTATCAAGTTAAAGATATGAATGTATATATCGAACCTCTCATCGATGAGCTACTAAAGTTATGGGTTGGAATCACTATGTATGACATATGTAAACCAATCGGGGAGAAGAAATTTAAATTCCGAGGAATACCTTTATGGAAAATTCATGATGCCCCAGGACCAACACATTTTTGTGGTATGTATAAGCATTCTATTGCTCTTTAATACTATATAATTTTATAAATATATCATGCTGCATGTTTAATTTTTAAATAATCTCATCGTATAATTGGCATTAATCCATCTATTGCAGGTCTTCAAACAAAGGGTAAATTTGCATGCCTAGTTTTTGGTCCTAAGATGAAGTATCTTCATTCAAAATTTTTAGGAAAGGTGGTGTTTGATGAGTATATGCACCTCCTCCCTAAGAACCATAGGTATTGTACTACCTAAAAACATATTTTCAATGGGAAAGAAAAGATTGGTTTAAAACCACGAAGAATGACACCTCACCTATGGAGGTTGCAATATAATAGAAATCGTCAAGGTACACAATTTCTTTATGTATCATATATGTAATGTTTTGAATTTTTATTTTAATCATTGAATTTATTTTACCGTATTTGATAATTATTGTTGTCATTTATTTTATGCTTCATGAAGGTCGCCATCATGAAGGTATTAATAATGGGCTTCCATGAGGAACGAAATGTTATCCCACTCAATTCATGAGGTTGCCCTACTACGAGGAGCTAAAAATAGCTCATTTGTTTGATACAATGCATATGCTAAGTGTTTAGATACCCAAGAATCAATTGTTGGACCTATTATTAAAACTAGGTGATCTAATTAGGTGGTGGGTGAAATAGTGAAGAGTTTGCTAAAGAGAAATACACAACATCATATTTCGCAATATGATGTTTATAGGGAAGATATTTTAGATATTCCCTTACCTCCAACTTTAGAATTTTCTTGCAACACATCATTTAACCACACTTTCTTTCATGCATGGGTCAATGTTGAATCATTTCTTACAATCGGATAACTTTTCTCCTTTTGTGGTAACAACTATGTAATTTCCCCCTCTAAAGTCTTATGAGAATATCTAGGATTTTTTTATACTCATCCATGTTTGTTCAAACAAGGTAGTCTTGAAGTTATTTCAATTTCATATAACGTTACTACCTTATTGACTAGTATTTGAGGGTTGCAACATGTAGATATAACATATCAACATCCTAAAAGGATCCTCCTCTCATGGGAAGGTCACCCCCTTTAAGAAT
>ML809144.1:112048-136134 GCA_009831015.1 Picea engelmannii | reverse complement strand
AACCACCTTCTCCCTTTCTTCCCAAACTATTTGAATTAGTGCAAAAGAACCACCAATCCTGAAATCACTTGAAGCAACATTCACATCATTGAGGGTGAAAATTCTATTTATTTTGGATCTAAATTTTCCTTTAACAATTATGTATTAGGTCAATCTTTTTTAAGGTTCATCACCAATCGTTGAACTCACTATTTGCTTTCCTGACGTGCTTCCTCCATGCACAATTATATTAGTTTATATGAGGCCTTTGCATTTTTTAGGCAAGGCAAAGATGCTCCATGGAACCAATATTGACAATGCATGGTCCACCACATTTTTAGAGCATAAAAAACCTCTAAGCGCTCAAGTTTCTATATGACTAATTTTGGAAGAAAAAAGAAACCAATAACTGTACATAATAAATGTGTCTTTCTTGAATAATTTTTCTATAGCCATGATTTTACTAACAAAGTGCATGTCTCTAAATAATGAACTATTAAGTTTTTGTTAAAAAATTAATATCCTAGCAACATGGGAAGGAACAGAATGGGCTAGATGCTCATGACTCAATACTTTATTTTTTTAGATTGACTTTGAAAAGGCCCATGATATGGTCAAGTTTGCCTTCATCCTGGTCATGCTTAAGGCTCTTGAATTTGTCCCCTTGCTCCCTAGAGCCATGGAAAATCTTCTTAGAAGCAATGATGTATCTATCCATCAACATATATAAATAAGAAGAAGTAGGGATAATCCATTATATTTGACAAGGATCTTTGTTGGCACTTGAAATTTATGTGATGGTAATAGAAGCCTTGGTCTACTTGATCTTTCACATTATAGGTTAATGTTTGATTAAAGACATCCCTCTCCCTAAACAAGGAATAAAGTAGTTTGTCACTAGGAATTTTGCTAATGATTTATTTCTCACCATTAGAGAAGGAATATAAATTAATGATCAATGCAATGGACTATATTTATATATTTTAGTTATCCTACGAGTCCAAAATTCAATGGGCCAAAACTCAATGTCACAAACTAGGCCCTCAAGACCTTCCTAGTTGGATCACATATTGGGGTTGGATTTCTTAGGCTTCCTTTTGTGTTTTAGGCATCCTCCAAATAGATGTGATAGATTGTCATCCAAAAAGATAAAAAGAAAATTAACAATTGGCACATTGAGCTAATGCCCATGGTTGCAGTCATATTCCAAATATGCACTAAAATATTGGTTGTAACCTATGTCTATGATTGATCCTCTCTTTAAGTTCTCTCAACTAGCCAATTTCAGTACTTGGAGAAATCTATTTATATCATTTTTGGGGAAAGTATGGAGGGTGGTAAGAACTTCACAAAGTAAATTGGAATTTTGTTGCATGTTGAGGGTCTATATGGAAATCTTTGTAATGCACATCCAACCTCGAGGTTTTGTGCACCAAATGGATTATTAGAGTACTATAATAAAAGAAGGTCTCGAACTATCGACGAAATACAAAGTCTCATATTTGGTTTGTCTTTTAATGAACATTCCTTATGGTGGTCCTCCATCCTTTGCAAGAAGGAAAAAACATTCATTGGGACAACCTAGTTCTCAACCCTAAGAGGCATTAACATGATTAGAGATGTTTTTGTCTCTGAGACTTGGGACAATATTATGTAATACCTAAGTAATATAATATTATATGTAATTTATATAATTTATAAATTATATAAATTATATATATTATATAATATATAAATTATAACCTATATATTATATTATATATAACTATAATAAAAACAAAACAAAAAAATAACAAATAACAAAACATAAGTTTGAAAACAAAAAAACAAAAGACACATTTCAATGTCTCGCGTGATATAAGAAGAGAAGGTCGAGGTCAAAGTAGAGAGGAGGTAGGTTGCACGATCTAGGAAGAGAAAGAGGTCAAAGCATAGAGGAGGTAGGTGGCGCAAGCTAGGAGACGGAGAGGAGGTTAGGGCGGAGAGGAGGGCATGCAGAGGAGGTAGGTCACGCGAGGAGGAGGAGAAGGAGGTCAGGGCAGAGAGGAGGGCACACAGAGGAGGAGAAGGAGAAGGAGGCCGAGTTCAAAGAGGAGGGAACACAAGGAGAAGGAGAAGAAGGAGGAGGTTGAGGAGAACGAGAAGGAGGTCAAGGGTAAATAGGAGGGCACACGAAGGAGGAGAAGGAGATCAACCTACACACGAGGAGAAGGAGAAGGAGGTTGAGGGAAAAGAGGATGGAACGTGAGGAGAAGGTCGGGATCGAGGGCACCCTAGATAGAGGAGGAGGAGGGCATGCCATTTGAAACATGTACATGAGGAGAAGGAGGTTGAAAATCAATTCAACATGGTATTATTTCTCTTCTTTTAAGTTTTCTGGTATTTTTATCTTGAAACATGCCATGAACATGTTCACATTCTCCATTTTATATTTCAACCTTGGGATCATTAGTATCACATTCATTACTGTAAATTCCCAAGGTTTTTCCACACATCTTACAAACCACTACTAAAATAGAGGGAACCCAACACCATCAATGAAGAAAACAAAATAAATGACAATGAGAGATTTTTGACCATATGTCAACTAATTTTTCCCTTTAAAAAAAATCCATTGATGTGCAAGGGAGAAATATGTCTGTGAGAAAAGACCAAACATCTAGCCCTCCCACATACATTCAATAAGGTGTGTGGGATAAACACACCCTCAAAACAACAAAAAATTCACAAGAAGCTACCTAAAACCCTAGTATCATGCTTAGAGCTTAATGTTAAGGCTTTGAGCCAACACCTTAGGCCTACGAACCACTACAAAAATAAAGGGCACCCAACACCATTGATGAGGTAAAAAAAATAAACTACAATTCAATTCTATTAATTTAATCCTTAAAGATTATGTTCACCGCCCCATCAATATCTCTTTTGTGTGGAGAATATTAGGGCCAAAATCCACTCATGCAAATCAGACTTAGAAAACTATAAATGAAGTAAAATTCAACTTTAGTTTTGGAATAGTACTCATGTAGACAAAACCATAAAGGGAAAATATTGCTTGATCATGCAGACCCAAAATGATTTATAGCACCCAACTAAATTCTCCCTCAAATTTGAGATTCAAATACTTACATAAATTTTGATAAGAATGGGCACCTTGCCAAGATTGGAAACCTTTTTAATAGTAGTTCTATGTGTTGGAATATGAGGCCACCACTTGTCCTTTTGAAGCTTCCATGTTGTGATCATCAATACCACATAGTTGAATATGATTAGTCCACACATCCATTAAGTCAACCCCAATATTGTTAGTGTGGTAGTATGACACTTTATAGTATTGTCACATGCACCTATAGTCTCTATTTACTATTCACGTCAATGTTTTATCTTCACCCACTATTCATATGTGCCATCCTTGTCTCATCTTGAATGAATACTATGTAGGGAAAGCTTGTTTAATCATATTTCATCCCATTTTTATTCCATGTCTCATCCCTTCAATTCTACATGGTTTTTTCTTGGACCTAAAACATTATAGAATTCGATTTTGGTACAAGTTCAAGTCAGTGGGAAGAGTTTCACAACTAGACAACATAAGAATATCACTCCACCCATTCTAATATTGGACCAGAAATATCATAAAACACATGTTTAAATCAATTATTGGTGTTGGGGAAGGATCCATGCAACACTAAGGAACATAAGGGTCAATATCTACCTAATATCTTGAATCCAAAAACATTATGAAACACAATCATACATTGTATCATGTTGAGCACCACCTCAATTTTTTTGTTGCATGTTCGATTGCTAAATTTAAAAATCACCATTTAGGTATGTATAATATTTTGATTATTTCCTCTATATATTATGGATCTGTCAGTGTAGGTTTATGGTTCACCAATGGATAAATTCTAACATGAATGTATGGTTCACCAAATCCATAAGAAAATGACGGTTCCTTGTCCATCCCCATGCTAACATATTCACCTCATGCCTTCAATGGTTCCTTTCAGCTAGAATCAATGGCACATGCCCTCACTAATGTCACCTTACAATTAATATTAGTGACTTCAATGGTTCCTTTTCAAAATATTGATAATATCGCCTCACCATAATTAATGCCTTTGATGGTTCCTTTTAACATCATCACTTCATGT
This sequence comes from Picea engelmannii, assembly GCA_009831015.1. Taxonomy (NCBI): domain Eukaryota; kingdom Viridiplantae; phylum Streptophyta; class Pinopsida; order Pinales; family Pinaceae; genus Picea; species Picea engelmannii. The sequence continues at coordinate 132,001 of ML809144.1, read as the reverse complement.
CTTCATTCATGTCACCTCACAATAATTCAACATATAATGCCCTCACTAGTTGTAGGCTAGCATTTCCAAATTTCACCCTCCCTCATAATAGTTGTTTCCTCGCACCTCTCTTTCCTTCACTAGTTCAACCCTAGTGTGGTATCCTCTCCCCTCTTGTCTCCTCTCTCTTTCACATTTTCTTGAATGTTGTGGTCTCATGTTAATTGTTGTCACTATTCCTTCCCTACTTAAGGAAATTTGTTAACCTTTGTTTTGTAGGAATATAGATTTATTGGGTACTAAGATCACCATGTTTACACCTCTTATGTCTTGGCAAGGTTAATAATTTGTAGAGAACATAAACATTTGAAATCATTATGTGACATTCCAAGAAAAAAAACTTGTATTTGTTATTTCATCAAGAAATCAAAATATACATTGCTAAGCCTCGTTGCTATGTTTTGATCCCTTAATTTGTAGTAGTTCATGTTTTTTCATTATAGTCTTCAAACTCAAATTGAATCTAAATGGAAACCTCGAAGGAAACATGTATTTACAAGCTAATCATTAACTTAACCATACATACACAAAATTCAGAGTACAAACTAATGTGCTGCTGAAAATAGAGATTTTTGGAGTGTTCATGTATGACTAAGGAACCTTCCTCCAACACTATAGCTTCCTTTGATAATGCTTCCACCTTGATAATTAATTCTCTATACACATGGTTAAAAGAAATATGTTGGAAATCCAACCTATATTCTACAATTCTTTCAAGTAAAGGAGCAAGAACCAGATTTGAGATTGTGCATTGATTATTACACCAATCTATAAGCAATTTATTTTCACCATGTATTTGAAGGTTTGTTATACCTTTTGATAATGAAAACTGAGAAGAATCCATAGGCACATGATTCAAATTTTTTATTTGTTTATATTCCCACTCCATATTTTAGTAAGAAGTAATGGTGTTGGTTGAGATATAATATGGCACCTACTCAACATGAACTTGGGGTTCCTTGACAAGCCCCATCAAAGAAACCCTATGCATAGTATTGATTAATTGTAGGCTCCTTAATAACTATGTGAGATGGTCTCTTTGTGATTTTTCTAGATTCTTTAAAGAGGATTTGAATTTTTTGCACCACAATAGAAACTTCCAAGGACTTGTCTTCGAAAATCATTTTATTTTTGGTTACCCACAGTCCCCATATCACAAAACATGGAAGTGATTTAAAATATATCACCATCAAGTTTGAGTGCCACACCTAAAAAAATTGTACTAAATATGCACTTTAGTAGTAGATATATATACCTTAGAGGATCTACTAAATCTTTTATAGATGAATAGGCTAAAATGAAAGATTAACATTTTCTAGTTGCAAAAATTAAAAATATCAAAAAAGTAAAAATAAATTGACATTTTTTTTTTAAATACCTACAGGTCGTCGCTATTACGACGTATGGTAATGTGACTCCCATTGCATACTCGTCGTTGATATATAGCTTAACGTTGGTTGAGTGACGTTACCATACATTGTAATACCGACAGATGGTAACATTGCTCCCATGGAAAACATGTCGTTGATATATAGCTTAATGTTGGTTGAGAGACATTACCATATGTCGGTATTACAACATATGGTAATGTTGCTCCCATAGCATCCACGTAGTGGAGACCAACGAATTGTGATGTCAGAATTTTGATGTCTCTGACGTCGTTGTAGCGATGACTATATGGGGTTTGGACATTCAAATCCGAGATGATAAGTGTCTGCATGAAACGTCGTAATAAAGACGATATCTATGGCATCAAAAAATCTATGTCATGTGAAATGACGTTTGAGGGGTCCACTGTTTGGCGTTCTCCCGACAATATAAAGTGGTAATTATGTCAAACGCACCATCGAAATTTCACCCAAATGTACTAGTGAGGGTTGTCATCAGATGTGGGGCTTTATTAAGTTCTAGTGTTGAGGCCTCAACAAATATCCAAGTTGTCAGACTTGGAGACCCTCTCTTTTTATCCAAATTTTATTTTTGAGCTCCATTGTCAAATGTACATATTGACTCATTTCACTTGTGATGTTGACACACCTTTCATTTTTGGGTTTGATTTATGAATATATTATGACTTGCATGGATGTTGAGATTGTTATCCCACATGTTGTTTCCCTATCTCTCACTCGGGGTCTCAATGCTGAGGTAGAGTGTGTAAGAAAAATTTCTTGCACCACTTCAGGCTTTCAGGCTAGTGTTTCAACCAGAGTGGGGTTACCCTTGTTTATAGGGGATTCACCTTGTTGACCAATATATTATCATGTTCATTCATAAAGGGGGTTTTAAAATTGTCAAAAACGGAGTCAATATATTTTTAGGTATTAGGGTGGGGGGCATATGTGGTAGGGAGAGTTATAGGTACTTGGGGGTATTAAAAGGGTTATTTGGTAAAAATGGGGGATATCTAATAAAAATAGGGGTTTGTTTAATTGGAAAGATGTATTGGGAGGGGGGGGGTCAATAAAAGGATTTTGCAAGGTATTTATCAATATCTAGTGAAATTAGAGGTATTCTTTAATATCCCATGAACACATGTGTTATGTCATGAGTTCACTAAGTGGAGGCCCCTTTTCCTTGTCTGTCCTAAAGAACTCTAAATTAGCTTGTCACACTAAAACACTTAGAGACTACTAAAAGTAGAGTTTATTAACCCAATGCACAAAAATGCCTAATCATGCTTCCATATTCATAAAATAGTGTTGGAAAATGGAAATGTATCACAAGAAGAAGTAAAATATTACTTTCTTATATAAAAATTCCATTCAACACTGAAATCCAAATGGGAAAGAAAATCATATATCCATAGGTTCATTCAACACATAAAAGGAGGTAGAGTTTGGAGGAACACGAGAATAGCTTGCTTGAATTACTATTTCACTAGTGGAAAGGAGCCTTTGTCTTGATTAAAACAATAAATTCAATAGTTCTTTGAAATACAATGAGTGCACCAAGGGTTGGGACTATAAAATCAATATCATGGGCCCTTTACTACATCCTTCCAAAAATTTAGAGCTCATAGTAGTGCTTACAGAGGAGAGTGTAGTAAGTTTTGGCATGTAAAAGATAAAAGACATGGAAGATCAATCCTTAAGCTTGAGAATTAAACTCGTGTCTTCAGAAAATACCAAACATTCAAACCATAAACAACACAAGAATATAGAGAGAAGAACCCTTATTGTAGGGTAATAACTTACAATGATCATTTTATGGAAGGAATCCACTCTTGTTCACTTGCCTCTTAATGTTGAGTGACCTCTCAATGAGCTAAAATCCAAATACCATAAACTCCACACACCTCATAAGGAGGACTGCATCCTTATTAATTACTAACAAGAAAATTCTAATCATAACAACCTCCTAACTATCTATTGGACCTTCTTTAATGAGGGTAGGGGTGGGGAGTTGGGTGGGTGCAAAGAGTGGGAAGGGGGGAAGGGTGATTCCCAGAGGGGGTGGGTGGGGATGGAGTTTTGGGTGGACACGCACAGGGGAGGGGCGATTCTAGGAATCGTTCCCCACCTGTTTTTTTGTTTTTTTTTTGTCTTTTTTCAATGTGTTGTTTTAATTTGTTTTATTTTGGGGCAAATTGTTTGTTTGTGTGTGTGTGTGTGTTTTCCTTAAAAAAAAAATTATTTTTATTTTCCTCATTTTCCTAAAAACCTTGTTTACAAAGGGTGTTTTTTTAATATTGTTTTTTAATGTAAATTTAAAAATAAATAAATAATAATTAATAGATAAAAGAACACTTTGATTTATGAGCCAATTTGAAGTTTTTAATTTGTGAAAGTACCATTGATTAAGGCAATGGTTTCAATTAAGTCATAATTTTACCAATTTCAAGTTTTCTATTTGCGATGGTACTAGTGATCAAGACCATGCTTTTAATTAGGTCATAATTTTAACTCCAAAAGTAATAATAAAAAAGGTGATATTAGCAACATCACTTTTCAATTTGAGGGTCAATTTTTTGCAATGGTATTGGTTGTCAAGGAAGTAATTTCAATCAAGTCACAATTTTAACCACCCCCAAAAAGAGGGTGCTACTGGTAGCACCGCCATTTGATTTGGGGGTTGATTTTGGTGTTTTTGACACAAAAATATGGGTTTTTAAGGCTAGAATTCTTGTTTTTAGGTCACGGTTCTTGTTAAGTTAGTAATTATGTTATCATGGTGGTATCAATATTCCTGATAATTTGTTTTTCTTCCTAGAGCTACTATTATCGATGCAAAATGAGCCTTTGTTGCTATTGATGATCATTTTTACTTGGGGCTTAATCTCCACTTAAGGGTCACTTCTCTTTCTTAATTCCACAAAATTAGGCAGGTACATGTGCAAAATCTAATAGAAAATGGTTGTTTATTGTTTTTATTGTTTTCCTTTCTTGATGTTGCTTCTTTTTTCAGTTCTAGGAAGATGGCTTTGTGTGAGATGAAACTATTGTTGAGGACAGTTGAAAGGGTACCTATTGTCTAGGGGGCATCTGAGTCAAAGGAGGGAATATCTTGAGAAGGGCCTCTTTGACCCACCCAACTTCATTAGGAAGAGCATCTTCTTGGCAACCAATCAAAGTCCTCTCTTTTCCAAGCTTCCACTTTTCTATTTAAATTTGTGGTTGATAACACTATCATTGTTGTTTTGTGCCTTTTTCCCTTTGAATGCAACTTTCTTGTGTCAGGAGACAAGTTTGAACCCAAAACCTTCACTCCTTTTATAAAATAAAGTCAACCTTTATGCTACATCCAAATATCTTTATTTAAAAACCACTTTATGATTCAACATTTTGAATATCTAATTGTACTTTTGATGATGATAGGCATGAATATTTTGTTTTGATAAATATTCCAATGGAGACCCACCATTGTGTACATAAATCTGTTGTTTAAAGTGGGAGGGGATGTTACTTCTTATCAAGGGAGTTTGGTTATAAAGTAACACTACCTTTCTATTAGTGATCCATCAACCCTTTTAGTTTGATGGGCCCATGGCCATATCACCTTGTATCGATTGGTCCATGTCTTCACCATTATTAGATTTGATTGGAAATTCGAAATGCTTGAAAGGGGTTGATTCATAAATTTGGCCAATCATTTGAAAGGAAAAGGAGAAAGAGACTCAATCACTTAAATAGGGAAGAAACTTAAAAAAAAATAGGAGAAAGAGGCCCAATCTCCTAAATCGGGAAGAAATTTTGAAAGTAAATTGGAGGAAGACACTTGATTAAGAGTTCAGTCCCGATTCCAAAATCGGGAAGAAAGTTCGAAAGCAAAGGAAAACGAGATCCGATCAGGAGATTGGGGAAGATTTCAAAATCAAGAAGAGATTTTGAAATCAAAGGAAGAAGAAACGTGATCGAGAGATCTGGCTCCAAGCCTGATTCTGAAATTGGGAAGAACATTTGAAAAAAAAGGACAAAAAAGGTCCAATCAAGGGATTGAGCTTGATTCTGAAATCGAGAAGAAAGTTTGAATGGGATAAGGAAGAGGGGACCAATTAAAATATTGAGCCTCATTCCATAGTAGGGGCAATAGATGGTTCAAAATACAAAAGGGCCTTATTTAGAAATCAAGAATTAGAAGGAAAATAGGAAGAAATGGAGTCCAAACGAGGAAAAAGGGCTTGATTTCCGAATTGGACCTGATTTGAAAATCGACTCCAACTTTCAAAAAACAAGTCATAATGATGCCCCGATTGGAGAATTGGGGAGAAAAAAGTCATAACAAAGTGGGTCATTCAACAAAAGAAAAGCTTTCAAACATTTACATAGGCTCAAATAGATAGAGAAAATGGATAAATTGGTTAACTCTAGAAACCCTTGAGTATTGAAAACTTCAAAGATAAATCTTAAATTTGAGTGCTAACACATCCACGCTTCTCCCTTGGGTTTTGAAGCAATGTTGCATCATGCTTGCTTTATGATTTTTTGTTGGCTTCATTTGATAGCATCTTGATTCTTGATGGAAATTCCTGTTTGATTGACATTCACATGATTTGATTCAATGTTATTTTGTTTGTTCCCTTGCACAAGATTGTCATTGGCCACTTGTGCATTTGATTGAATATTGGCTTATATGCTTCATGGTTAGTTTAATAGGTCTTAAATCTTGATATTTCATAAGTTTCCTTATAACCTCGTCTACATGGGATTAAGCTAGTCTACATGGGTCCAATTGATAATGGAAATATAAGGTACAACCATAACCCTTCAATGAAAGAAATGAGACCATGGCCATCCAATTAACAAGTGGAAAATGAGTGGCATATGCACATATGTGAAAATGAGTATAAACAAGGTATTAGAATATGTGATATTGATTTCAAGACACATTTGACAATGAATCGTCATGCTCAGGCAACACGTTGATTTGCATCAGGAGATTCATGATCTTGGTGCGGTAAATGCAAAGGAAAGCATGGCGAGAATAGTGTACGAAGTCCATGGTATGGTTTCTAGCTTCATCTAAGCTCGTAATATGCATTCATGTCATTGGAAATATTTCAATCAAGATTTAGAGAAAGACGATGTCTTTAACAATGTTTTCCTCATAAGAGCATTTAGTGCGGGGTCACCTTCGCTATTAAATTTTAGTTTCATGCGTAATGATCTCAGTCACGTCAATTGATCAGATTGAAAACCGTGTAGTCAAGGATGAATATCACGAAGATATTTTTAGTTTTGGCAAAGAAGTTCTCTGAAAAACAGCGAGGATTTAGCTTCTAGGGCCATTTGTGCACAGTTTTGATGTTGCATTGGAATGATTTTGGGATTTTCAGAGTAAGTTACTTAGATGTTTTTTGGGCGCATTCAGTGCAACTAATGGTATTCAATTTCAATGTATGTTGGCACTAATATGCATATTAAAAAAAATCCATTTAACCAGGTCAATTGAGATTCGTGGTTGAGCCATGAGGTGTATTTTACAGTCTAATATTAGGTACATGTGTGATTTTGTGTTTAAATTCAATGTGGAACTCATATGTGTTATTCAAGGTTTTACACTTCCAGAAATTTGATCCATCTGGGGCTTCGTAGAACTAGAGTTAAGATGGTTCTATACCGGTTTGTCTATATCCATTTAAAGGTGGTTTGTTTATATCCATTTAAAGGTGGAAAGTGGGATTGGGTGTGACCACTCACTAAAAAGTTTGTCATCTCCTCTACACCTTGCATTTGAAAATTTGATGAACTAGGGTTGGTTGGATGAGTTATAGGTTTATAAAGATGAAAAACCAAAGGGTTATACCCGTGCTCATTTTAATTAATTTTTCATCGTAGATTTTAATTCATTTTTCATTTTTCATCCTAGATGAGCATTATTCTGGTTTAATTTTGAATCTGCAGATGAGATTAAGGTTATATAATGAAGTTAGAGCTTCAATGGCTAATATTATGGCCTTATCTGTTAAATATATTTGTAACCTCAATAGTATGTGATTGTACACTATGACTGTACACTACCAGTTGTCTTGGCTAGTTGTACAATTGTTTCTTGATTTTCTTGATTTGTTGAAGCTTATTTAGCTCATCTCTTTCTTTAATGAATTGCTCTTTGCTCATTCATGTTTTCTAAATTCATCTTCTCTGTAAAATCTTCTTTGTTGAACTCATTTTTTCATGGTATCAGATATTAGGACGTAAGCCTCTTCATAGTGCCTGGAGAGAAGCCTAATCATAAGAAGAAGAGCACAGAACTTACATTGTCTCGCAAACATGAGCACGGGATGGAAGATTCTTCACAAATCTTGGAGAACAATTTGTAGTCTGAAGTTCACTCAAAATATCGGAGACAGCAAGCGCGAGGAAGAAGAGTTGCAGAAGAGAGAAACACTTAAAGATCCATGAGCATTTAAAAGAATTCGTGAAATTATTTCTTAAGGAGAAAGTTTGTAGAAGTAGCAAATGAGAAGCTACTTCAGCCATAAGATTGGACGCAGGAACAGATATGAACCTTTAATCAAGCTCAGAAACGACGAGCCCACAGGTAAGGAAAAAAAAAAATCAGTCATAAGATCTGAGCAAGAGCAAGATCAGTCGTCAGATCAAGCAAATATTAAGTCAGGACCATCAGATCTCATTGGAGAGAGATCGACAGTGGGGAGACATTGCGGGGATCGGAAATGAAATTAAAGTTTCTGCAAGTTGTGAGCTCGTAATCGCTCAGGATCGTTGATCTTTCTATATCAACAGATCAAAGATGGATATCAATCCCACTACGAATGAGCATCTTCACATTGCGGGGATTGGGAAGAAAATTAAATCACGAGCAAGTTGTGAGCCCGCAATCGCTCAAGATCGTTGATCTTGTTAGATCAATAGATCAATGGCGGATATTGATCCCACTACAGACGAGCATCTTCGCTTTGTGAAAATCAGCAAGGAAATTAAAGAGTGAACAAGCTGAGTCTCCGCAATCACTCATCGCTATTGATCGAAGTGGACACATGGCAGGAGATCCTGCACTTTGACGATAATCACTTTGGAAGAAAGAAGGATACGAGAAGCTAGAAATCCTGAAGGCCCGAAGCTCTGAAGAGCCGAAGTAGATCCAGACCGTTGATCGAAGTGGACATGTGGCAGGAGATCCTGCACTTTGGAAATAATCACCTCGGAAGAAAGAAGGATACGAGAAGCCAGAACTCCCAAAGGCCTGAAGCTCCAAAGGGTCGAAGTAGATCCAGACTATTGATCAAAGTGGACACATGGCAGGAGATCCTACACTTTGGGGATAATCACTTCGGAAGAAAGAAGGATATGAGAAGCCAAAACTCTTGAAGGCCCGAAGTCCGGAGTTCATCTAGACTGTCCATCAATAAGGGCACGCGGCACCAGATCCCTCACTTTTGACACTTAGCACTCCGGAAGGTCTTACGGAGTGAGATCTACCCGAAGTCCTGAAGTAAATCTGAGCCATTGAAGGTTGTGGACACGCGTCAACAAATCTGTCACTTCAGAAGGTTAACACTTCATAGGTTTGTGGTTTTGTGCACCTTGGAACACCCAAAGCCCGAATTTCTGAAGTAAATCTTGACCGTCCAAATCAACAAGCCACGTGGAGGAAGATCTCGCACTTCAAAGATTCGACACTCCAGAGGACTGCATTATTAGAAAATGGAAACTCTCGAACGTCGAAGTTTCGAAGGAGATCTTGGACGTTCATTTGCTAAGGCCTAAGGACCATTAATCTCAAATCAATGAGGACCATTGATCTTTGCAACAATAGGTAAGAAAGGACTATCACTCGAAGTCCTGAAGCAATTGAGGATCATTGATCTTAAATCAACAAGGATCATCGATCTTTGAAATAAGACCGTTATTCGTCCATTCGGCTATTCGGAGGAATTGAGACCTTCAGCGTCGAAACGCCTGAAGACCTAAGACTCAAAGTGCATTGTTTTCATCCCCAGGTCACATAAGAAGCTAAACTTGATTTTTTTTGTCTCTTGAGTAAACTCAGAAAGCCCAATTCTGCCATTAGAGGGACTACAGTTGCCAAAGAAGTGGTCTACCCAATTTTTTTTCAGCCCAAAGTCACACAGCGGATTTCATGGACCTATTTTTCACACAGGAAACAGGTAAGCACGCAAAACTCTAACTATTTTTTTGTTAATTTTTTACATGATGGCCACCTCTAGCAACTTAGGACCAACACAAGGACTGATTTTTCTTGGAAAGAACTATGAGTTTTGGTCTCTTAGAATGAGATCTTTCTTACAAGTACAAGAGTGTTGGGATCCAATGGATCTTGGATACGTGGAACCAGATCCAACAAACCTTGTTTCCTTGACCAATCAACAGAGAACTGCTCAAGTGACACAGAGGAATAGAGAGAATAAAGCAAAATTCTGGATTCAAAATTCAGTGGATGACTCGATTTTCTCAAAAATCACAGGTGGTGTTACTTCAAAACAAGCCTGGGACATCCTTAAATCATCTTACCAAGGAAATGACAGGCTCAAAACTGTCAAGCTGTAGACCTTGAGGACACACTTTGAGACTTTAAAAATGACAGAATCTGAAAACATTGATCAATTTATGACCAGAGTCATGGGAATTGTAAACCATATCAGATTGACTGGTGAAGTCATCCCTGATCAAAGAATTGTTAAGAAATTCCTCGGAAGTCTACCAAATAAATTTGAAATGGTTGTTATAGCCATCCTTGAATCCAAGGATCTGTCAAATTTTTCAATAGATAAATTAATGGGCTCTCTATTGACACATGGGACCAGACTCCATCTAGAAGATGAGTCAATAGACAATGCCTTCAAGACTCGATTCTCCTTCAGTTGAGGGAGAGGAAGAGGAAGAGGCAGAGGTCACTAAGGAAGAGGAATAAGTCCAAGTAACCATCACTCAAGTGAAGGTCACAAACAACAGAACCATAATCAGAATTTCCAAGGTCACAGACAACAGAACCAGAATTGGAATTTCCATCCTCAAAGAGGCAGAGGGATAAGATCAAATGAAAAATCAAGCATATAATGTTATTATTGAAAAAAGTATGGGCACTATGAATCTAAATATTGGAAGAAGCAAGCAGATCATCTCTCAGGCAGAGCACATGTCTCAAATCATGAAGGAGAAACCTCAGAAGGTATGTTTATCTCATGCCACAGGACTGAAGAACAACATAAATATGTTTGGTTGCTGGACAGTGGATGCAGCAATCACATGACAGGTAACAAATATTTTCTATCATGCATTGATTCTTCAATTTCATTTGATATTACACTTGGAAATGATTTCTTAGTCAAAGTTCAAGGAAACTGTATTGTGCCTATTGTTACTAAACAAAATGTAAAGAAATACATAAACAATGTCTATCATGTTCCAGATCTGAAACATAATCTGTTAAGTGCAGTACAACTAATTGAACATGGCTATAAGGTACTTTTTGAAGGAGCATCATGTAGCATATATGATAAAACCCCCAGCAGAAAATTGACTTTTGAAATCCACATGACTAGGAATAGAATGTTTCCCCTGACCCTTAGAACTGCAAATCTGATCCAATCATATGAACAAAGTGCATCCACTCCCAATGAAACTATGGTTTGGCATGCAAGATTTGGACACCTACCCTTTCAGAGTCTAAGCCTTCTACAGAAGCACTCCATTGTAAAAGGTCTACCAAACTTCAAAGAGAAAAATCCCCCATGTGAGTCTTGCATTCTTGGAAAACATAAGAGAACTAGTTTTCCACAGTCCTCCACTCAAGTCAAACAACACTTAGAGTTGGTTCACACTGACCTATGTGGACCAATGCCAACAAAGTCAATAGGTGGTGGCATTTATTTTCTAACATTTATTGATGACTTTAGCAGGAAAATTTGGATATATTTTCTCAGACACAAATATGAAACATTTGCAAAGTTCAAAGAATTCAAAGATGAAGCTGAAAAACAGAAGGGCAAATATGTAAAATTTCTCAGGTCAGATGGCGGAGGAGAATACAGCTCCGAAGAATTTACAATTTTTTGCAAATCACAAGGCATCATCATGCAAACTATAGCCAGATATACTCCACAACAAAATGGAGTGGCTGAAAGGAAAAACCAGACAATAATAAATGTAACGTCCATGACCAACAACACCACTGTTGGGCAATGCTACTGCAGAATACCTTGTCTTCTACAAACTAGATCTGATACCAATTTGTAACGTCCCTATCCAACAACACACTGGGAAATTCCATAGAAGAACATATGTATATACATAACATGCATATTTAATGAATTTAAATCAAATAAAATAGAGTTATTGCTACCATGAAGACTCAAATGGAATTAACAGTAATTCATACATGCAACGGAATACATGATAACATTTCAAAAGTCACAGACATGCATAACATATATAATTAAGCATGTAAATGATACTTATCTTTTAATTGGAGTAAAACCACCAATTGCGTGCAGAACTTCCACGAACCTCCCAGTCTTAGACCACACTGCTCATCACTCTCAGCAGTAGGTCACCCCCGAGCTAGGACTAAAATCCATCGGGMAAGGGATTCCTAGGCTAGAAAAGTCACATAGTTTAAGAGGAAGGATTCTCTCCCARGAGCCACTTACGCCCACTKCTCATAGACTCTCATTCCCCACATGCATGTCCCACCCCAGGAGTATACACCTTCACTATCACACAGTCCATCGGCTTCTCCACCTCCCTTWCCTTGGGCTTCAACAACAGGKTGGACTGGAATTCTCAGAGCTCTGTAGCATCTACTCGACTCCCTCCGAGAGAACTCACTTCCTCAACACACTCTCTCACCTGGAGAGAGTTGCTCATAGGCCTGACAACCTGCTTCTTCAATCCACAACCACCTCTCTCACCTRGMGAGAGAGTTGCTCATAGGCCTGAMAACCTACCTCTTCAACCACGAGATTCACAACTTGCTTCTTCAACCACAACATCCAAATCGGGTAAGGAAATGGACGACTCAGTAATTTACAGAGGTGCAAAATGGTCAGAGTTCAACAATGGTAGAAATGGCTGGTTGCGGGCTTGCTTAGTGCATGAGTGAGTGAGTGCACCTAAGTGGGTGTGTGAGAGTGCCTCTGTGTTTCTCCCAGTAGCAAGAATCCCCCCCTTAAGTCTGCATGTGCCTGAGCCAACACATGTCACTCAGGAAGCACGTTCCTTCCCCTTTGGAAGTCACATGTCCTTCCCCAGGAACTTAGGATAAAAACATATTCTTCTAAATAGATTTTGGAATAATAATAAATTATTATTCTCTTGGACTTAATCCCTTAGTCTTAGCCCCTCTTTCCAACCTCTCATCCCCCTCTCCCTTACCCAGCCTAGTGGAGCTTAGTCCCCCATTCTCTTTTATCATGGTCGGTCTACACGCAACGATGTTTTTATATTAATAATATGAATATTTACATGTACAAAACAGGCTCCTGGCCTTTAACACTTAGGCTCTCCGGCCTACTAACACATAATCCTACCAGATTATAATTGTCTATCTCACCAACCTACAAAACATGTTTACAATTCATAATACAAATGGGGCTCTTCCTTGGGGATATTACAATCCCCTCCCCTTATTTTTGCATTGTCCTCAGTGCAACTTATTTATACAGCATCAACAAGATTTTCAAAATCTTCAAAAAGATGTGGGTATTCAGCATGCATAACATCCTCATGCTCCCATCTCGCGTCCTCGGGACTGTACCAGGTCCACTGGACCTTTACGAGCCTTATGGATCAATTATGGAGCTGTTTGATCTTCCAGTCCAATATGCGCACCGAATGCACTTGTAAGACGCCTTCTTTCTCCACCTGAATCACATTCCAATCAATAACATGATTAGCATTAGGTATATATTTCTTAAGCAATGAAACATGAAACACATTATGTACAGTCATGGATGCATGCAATGAAATAATATATGCAATTGGTCCAATCCTTTCTAGGATTTCAAATGGCCCACAATATCTGGCTATCAACTTGGAACAGTTTCCCAGCTTCAGGGAACTTCTGTTGGATTTCACTTTCAAGAAAACATGATCACCCACTTTAAACTCCCTCTGGGTTATGCTTATCAACATAACTTTTATGCCTGTCTTGAGCAGCCTTCAAATTCTTCTTAATCTTCAGCATTTTCTCTTCCATTTCCTTGAGCAACTTTGGCCCAACCACTTCCCTATCAGTTGGGTTGTCCCACCTTATTGGTGTGTTGCACTTCCTTCCATAAGGTGCTTCAAACGGGATCATTTTCAGTGATGCTTGATACCCATTGTTGTAATCAAATTCTACCAAGTGTAGGTAGTCTTCCCATTTAGATGGTTTGTCCATCACATACATCCTTAGCATATCTTCTATCACTTGGTTCACCCTCTTTATCTGCCAATCAGACTCAGGATGATAAGCAGTGTTGAAGTTCATATTCGTTCTAAACCCTTTGAATAACCCCTTCCAGAACTTTGAGGTAAATTTTGGGTCTCTGTCAGACACAATTGTCTTGAGAATATCATGCAATCGTGCTACTTCCCTCATATAGATATCGACAACATTAGTTACCTTGTGAGTAGTCTCCAATGGAATAAATGGGCAACTTTCATAAGCTTATCCACCACCACCATGATGGAATCATGTTTCATATTTTTTCTGGGTAATCTTGTGATGAAATCCATTGTCACCACTTCCCACTTCCACTCAGGAATGGATAATGGTTGTAGCAACCCTATTGGGTGCCTATGTTCATCTTTGACCTTTTGGAAGTCCATGCATTTGGTGATGTATTCTGCAATTTCCTTCTTCATACCTGGCCAAAAGTAATGTCTCTTGACTGTTGCCATTGTTTTCTGATATCCAGGGTGCCCAACATAAGGCACATTATGCATTTCTTTCAAGATCATAATTCTCAATTCCTGGAAATTAGGTACATAAATTTTGTTTTTGTACAGGAGTGTTCCATCAGCTTCCAATTTATAATCTTCCACTTTATGTAGCATCTTACCTTGATGTAGCTTTGTTACCAATTCCATGTACTGCAAATCTGCATTTGCAGCTTCCGAAATTCTTCCTTTAATATCATTTTGATACATGCTAACGATCGTAGCATGTAGTTCATGCACTCTTCTGCTGAGTGCATCAACCACTTTGTTCTCCTTTCCTTTGATATGCTTGATATCAAAGTCATACTCACAAAGGAATTTCAACCATCTACTTTGCCTAGCATTTAAGGTTGGTTGATCAAACAAATACTTCAGACCGTTATGATCTGTCCTCAGTTCAAAGCTCTTTCCCATGAGGTAATGTCTCCATTTCCTTAGGGCGTGCACTATGGATGCCAACTCCAAATCGTGAGTTGCATAGAGCCTTTCATTCTCTTTCAATTTTCTGGACTCATAATATATTAAAAACTCATTATGGTTTAGGACTCCCCCCAATCCTTCTTTTCATGCATTTGTACACACTACAAAATCTTCATTTGGATCTGCAATCCTCAGGATTGGAGCACTGGTTAACAATTGCTTCAATTGCTAGAAGCTTCTTTCACATTCTTTTTCCCATTGAAATTTCTTCTCCTTCCTTTGTAAGGAAGTGATGGGGTGAGCTATCCTTGAGAACCCTCCAATGAACCTTTTGTAATAGCCATCTAGACCCATAAAGGATCTGACTTCTGTCACATTCTTCATCATTGACCATTCTCTAATGGCTTCTATATTCTCAGGATCCACTGCTATCCCATCCTTTGAAATGATATGTCCAAAATAATGGATCTGCTTTTGATAGAATGAGCACTTGCTCAATTTGGCATACAGTTGGTGCTCTCTTAGCACTTGCAACACCATCCTTATATGATGTCCATGCTCTTCCTATGACTTGGAATACACCAGGATGTCATCCAAAAAGACTATGAAAAACTTGTCTAGATATTCTCTGAATACACCATGCATTAGTCACATGAAAACAGTGGGTGCATTTGATAACCCAAATGGTACCACTGTGAATTCATAATGACCATACCTTGTTCTGAAGGCAGTCTTGTTGATGTCTTCATCTTTTATCCTTACCTAATGGTACCCTGACCTGAGATCTATTTTTGAAAATATCTTGGCATCCTTCAGCTGATCAAAGAGATCATCAATCATTGGCAAAGGATACTTGTTCTTAATAGGCGCTTTGTTCAATTGTTTAAAATTGATGCACAATCTCAATGTCCCATCTTTTTTCTTCACAAACAAGATCTAGGCACCCCAAGGTGACACACTTGGACGTATATACCCCTTCTTCAAAAGTTCTTCAAGTTGTAATTGTAGTTCTTTCAGCTCTAGTGTACTCATTCTGTAAGGAGTTTTTGACACTGGAGTTGCTCCAGGAATCAAGTTTATAGAGAAATCAATATCTCTCTTCGGGGGTAGTTCGGGTACCTCCTGGAATACATCTTCAAAAAAATTTAATACTGCATGGTTTTCAATATTTGAAACCTTATCCTTAGGTGCTTCTTCCATATGAGTTGCAAATATTTGGCAACCCTTCCTGTAGCACTTCCTCAGCTGCATTGTTCAGATTTATCTGATAGTAACTTCCCTTGGGATTCCCTACACTTTCCTTGGGTTTCCTTCCTCATCCAAGAAAGTGAATTCCTTGTTACGACAATATAAGATGTCATGGTGTTGGTCCAACCAATCCATCCCAATTAGATAGTCATAGGAACCTAAAGGTAAGATGCTCAATTCATCCCTTGTGCTCATTCCACTCATGTCCACTGGACAGGACTTAAACAACTCAACAACCTTTCTCTTGGATCATGTAGCCAGATACACTAACCAAGATTTTTCATGCTTGCTTCTTGGAAAATGCAAACTTTCCACCATTCTAGGATTTATATAACTATGACTAGCTCTTGAATCAATTAAAATAGTAATGGTTTGGTTGTTGATCATAACTTCCACTTCAATCATATGTGACTGATATTTTGCTTGCTTGTTGTCCAGGGTTGTGTAGATCTTTGGTACACTTTTTCCCGTGTCCTCCACTATTTATGCCTGTTTAACATTGTGGACAGCTCTCACATTGCCATTTTTGTGGGCGCAATCTCTGTACCTATGATTTCCTTTAAAACCCCAACATTCCATAGGTGGTTGTCTTGGCATTTTCCCACCTACTTCAGCCTTCATGGGTTCTCTAAAATCTGGTTGTTCTTGAGGGATATTTATGAAAAAGGATGGCTTAGTTCCTTTCTTCTTGCCTTCCCAAGTCTTCCAGAAAGTGGGCTTTTCCCTCTGCTTCTCATATAAGCATTTTTCTCTCCTTATAGTTTCATCCATAGTTTTAGGATCATCATGTTGGATCTTGTCACTGATGGAAGATGGTATTTCACTCAGATACCTTTGAATTTTGGCAGTCTCGTCTTTGATGAAAGGAACATACTTCAGAAATTTCAAAAACCTTCGTTCATATTCATCAATGGTCATGATACCCAACTTGAGTTCAAAGAACTCTTTCATATTTTTGTCATAGTATCTCTTAGTCAAGTATTTATTTTCAAAATACTTCTTGAATTACTTCCAAGTAACATTTTTCTCTTTAATATGCTACACCACCACAAGTTGATCCCACCACATGGATGCCTTTCCTTTTAGTTTATACATTGCAATTATTCCTTCTGCATGAGAGGAATAATTTTGCAGTTGGAAATATTTCCTCATGCCAAGCAGCTATGTCTCAGCATCATCCTCCTTCTTGTGCTCTCCATCAAATGTAGGAGGTTTAATCTTGTTCATTTCACCCTTCAGTTCATCCACTCCATTTATCCTATGCTTTCTGGTAGGAGATGGGCTTGAACTACTGTGTGCCATCCTCTTGGAGTGCCCTTGGGAGTGATGATGATGTATGCCAACACTCCTTGATTTCCTCGTCCCATCAGGAGACTTGTGACTTCTTGATTTACTGGTGTCACTCTCCTTATCAAATTTCTTTTCTATCCTTTCCAAGCTTTGTATCAACTTTATGTTGAATTCTCTCGGTTGTTCCCTGGCCTTCATGAGCTTTTTGTTATCCGCTTGGTGATTCTGGAAATCATTCTGCAATATTTCAATGATTTTCATCATGCCTCCCTCCTTAAATATATCTTCTCCATGCCCATTGGAGTTTGATTCTTCAACTCCCAAATATACATCCATTCCTATAGCTTCATTCTCTAAACTGGAAGCATTTTGTGTCTCCTCCATTTTGGTTTGGTTCTGACAATCGTTAACTCTGCAAACACAATGTGCGGTCAACTGAACTTTTTCAGTCCATTAGTCCTTAAAAAATTCCACAGTATTCATAAATCAATCTGATTCAAGAAAACGTTCAGAATTCCATTCTGAGATTCTCGAGCAATCAAGAATCCCCACAGATATTTTCTTTCTGAGTTATGCTTTGTTCTTCAACAATTCTCGGGCAATAGCCCTTTTCTCTTAGCCCCCAACACATGCGACCATGGGATGTGGCCAAGTACTAGATCGATAGGCACTTACTCAGGACCTCAGGCCTACAGCTTCGGAATTTTGTGCATCAGTACACCCCACTTCTCTCAAACCGTTAATCTCTAAACACTTCCATGACACCTATGGTGACGTTATTATGTCTTGTCACCTTGGCGTTATGAAACTTTTAAAGGTTCTTCCTTTTGTTCCCTTATGAACCATTCTTCTAGAGTGTCAAGTCTCTAGACTTCATAACTAGCGCCATGCGTCCATTGGGACCCATGGTTTCCATACTTGAACTAAGATATCGAATAGTCCCATCACTTAATGCCTTTCAAATTGAGGGGGCATGCAATGGCGGTTTGGAGTAACCCTCCTTTCATCTCACAATTCTTCTGACACTGACACGTAACCCCCTGGTAAAACCGTGATTTGGATTGCGGGACCGCCTTGGGGAATTAACTCACGTGCAATTTGGGTCCCCGCAATGCCTCAGGGTTGTCGATCTTGATGTATTGTGATCAACACCAACATGGTTCCAACAACCTTTAACTATGTTATGTAACCTCAGGGCCCACATAGTACATTTGACAACATTCTAGGTGGGGGCATGTGGCATGTATAGGGGATATCCACGTCACCTCCAGTTGAAGTCATCATGAATCACCACTTCGGCTCTTTGAGCTTCGAAACTTCGGGCTTCGAGAGTTCTCGCCTCCGTATCACTTAACTTTCCCGAACGCCAAAATCCTGAACAACCAATCTGCTGACACGTGTCCCTCTTAACAGACGGTCTAGATTAACTCTGGACTTTGGAGCTTCAGAGCTTTGGGACTTCGGCCCCTTCCGCTTTATAACACATAACTTCGCTAAGTCACAAAGTCTGAAGGATTCCAGGTTAACCCTCTTGCACTTTCTCCAGATCTGAGAGTCGTGAAGGATTCCTCTTTTTCTGAACAGATCCTATGTACAACACTACTCTGCGGCCCAATACCACATCTGTCATGGTTTTATAATGCTTCTACACCTCCCGAGCTTCGTAACACAACTAAGGTAACATCTCAGAACCATTTCTCTCTAAACCTTGGTTCTAATGACCACTTATCTGGCCCATCCAGGCTGAGTGCTTGAACCTTGGTTCTAATGACCACTTATCTGGCCCATCCAAGCTCAGTGCTTGAACCTTGGTTCTAATGACAACTTATCTGGCCCACCTAGGATCAGTACTTGAACCTTGGATCTGATACCAATTTGTAACGTCCTCGGCCAACAACACCAATGTCGGGCAATGCTACTGCAGAATACCTTGTCTTCTACAAACTAGCTCTGATACCAATTTGTAACGTCCCCGGCCAACAACACACCAAGAAATGCCACAGAAGAACATATGTATATACATAACATGCATATTTAATGAATTTAAATCAAATAACAAAGATTTACTGCTACCATACAAACTCAAATGGAATTAATAGTAATTCTTACATGCAACGGAATACATGATAACATTTCAAAATTCACAGACATGCATAACATATATAATTAAGCATGGAAATGATACTTTTCTTTTAACTGGAGTAAAACCACCAACTGCATGAAAACCTTCCACGAACCTCCCAGCCTTAGACCACACTTCTCATCACTCTCAGCAGTAGGTCACCCCCGAGCTGGGACTAAACTCCATCGGGCAAGGGATTCATAGGCTAGGCAAGGTAAATAGGAAAGTCACACAATTTAAGAGGAAGGATTCTCTCCCAAGAGCCACTTACGCCCACTGCTCACAGACTCTCATTCCCCACATGCTTGTCCCACCCTAGGAGTAGACACCTTCACTATCACATAGTCCATTGGTTTCTCCACCTCCCTTACCTTGGGCTTCAGCAACAGGATGGACCGGAATTCTCAGAGCTTTGTAGCAACTACAGGACTCCCTCCAGGAGAACTCACTTCCTCAACACACTCTTTCACCCGGAGAGAGTTTCTCACA
>ML809144.1:80970-111531 GCA_009831015.1 Picea engelmannii | reverse complement strand
CCCCCCCCCCCCCCCTCTTAAGTCTTCATGTTCCTGAGCTGACACCTGTCGCTAAGGAAGCACGTTCCTTCCCCTTTGGAAGTCACATGTCCTTCCTCAAGAACTTAGGATAAAAACATATCCTTCTAAATAGCTTTTGGAATAATAATAAATTATTTTTCTCTTGCACTTAAGCCCTTAGGATTAGCCCCTATTTCCAACCTCTCATCCCCCTCTCTCTTACCCAGCCTAGTGGATCTTAGTCCCCCATTCTCTTTTATCGTGGTTAGTCTACACAGTGATGTTTTTATATTAATAATATGAATATTTACATGTACAAAACAGGCTCCCGACCTTTAACACCTAGGCTCTTTGGCCTACTAACACATAATCCTACCACCTTATAATTTCCCAGATCACCATCCTACAAAACATGTTTACAATTCATAATAAAATTGGGGCTCGTCCTTGGTTATATTACAATGAACATCTAAAGAAGCCTCCTCAGAGAGAAATTTCTGTCAAATCTATTTCGCGCTGAAGCAGTAGCATGCTCAGTTTATCTCCTGAATAGATCTCCAACCACCAGTCTCAAGATGAACATCCCTCGAGAAGCATGGAGTGGGACAAAGCTAAATGTTGCTCATCTCAGGATTTTTGGATGCATATCATTCGCTCACATACCTTCTGAAATGAGGAAGAAACTTTATGATAGAAGTGAGAAATGCATTTTTGTTGGCTACAATGAGACATCCAAAGCCTACAGACTCTACAATCCGATTTCAAAAAAAACAATTCTCAGCAGAGATGTCAAATCTTTTGAAAATCAGTTATGGAGTGAATCTAAAAATCGACCTATGGATAGTCAAAATCCATTGTTGCCACTTCCTGAACACACAAAAAAAAATTCAGAAAAGCAAACGCATCAGCCTGCTCTTCCAAGATTGTAGGTACAAGGACAACCTGAAAGTCCTTAGGACAACTCTACTTCAAGCAGAGATTCATCCTCTAAACTACAAAGTTAGAGAACTCGAAGCTTGAGAGAAATCCATCAGCAGTTGGATGATATTGATCAACACAATATTTTTGCATTAATATCATGTCAACCTACATATTTTAAGGAGGTAGCTAAAGAGCCACATTGGGTTCAAGCCATGAACCAAGAGATTGACTCCATTGAGAAGAGAAAGACATGGGATCTTGTTGATCTTCCTAGACACAAGAAAAGTATTGTTGTCAAGTGGGTTTACAAAATTAAACTCAATGAAAAGGGATAGATTGAAAAACACAAGGCAATACTTGTTGCTAAAGTATCCTCACAACAACCAGGTATTGATTATGTTGAAACTTTTGCTCCAGTAGCAAGGTTGGACACTGTAAGGACTCTCTTATCCATAACAACTCAACACAAATGGCAAGTATACCAGATGGATGTCAAGTCATCTTTCCTGAATGGTGTCTTAGAAGAAGAGGTTTATGTGGATCAACCACCTGGATTTGAATTCAAAGAGCATCCAGTCAAAGTGTATCGGTTGAAGAAATCCTTGTATGGCTTAAAGAAATATCCAAGAGAATGGTATAGCAGAATTGATACTTACCTGATCAAGAGTGGTTGAAGCCAAAATGAGCCAACTCTTTACACCAAAATTGATCAGCACAGTAAAATTTGGATTGTATGTTTATATGTTGATGACATGATATATACTAGAAATCTTGATTTAACCAGTTTAACATGCCATGCAATCCACGTTTGAGATGACAGATCTTGGCATAATGAAATATTTTTTGGGGATTAAGGTTGACCAATCAACCAAAGGCATTTTTGTTTGTCAGCAAAAGTATGCAACATACATCATCAAAAGATTATGCATGGAAGATTGCAATCTAGCAGAAACTCCTATACCCATAGGCACAAAATTGAGCAATAAATATGAATGCCCTACAGTGGATTCTACCCTGTACAAAATTTTAGTAGGAAGTTTGTTGTATCTTACAACAACTAGGACTGATATTATGTATGCATCCAGTTGTGTTTCCAGGTTCATGGAATCCCCCAAAGATTCTCACTGGAATATGGCGAAAAGGATTATGAGATATGTTGCAGGCACTCTCAATTTTTTCTTATGGTACACTCAGTCTGATGATAATCATCTCTCTGGTTACACAGACAATGATTTTTTAGGAAGCCTAGATGACAGGAAAAGCACCTCAGGACATGCTTTTCACCTGGGCACGAACCTGATTTCATGGGCATCAAAGAAGAAGCCCATTGTATCCATATCTTCTGCAGAGGCAAAGTATGTCATTGCTACCTCAGCTTCATGTCATGTTGTGTGGCTGAGAAGAATATTGAATGATATGTCACATACAGAAAAGGATCCAACTCCTATCTTATGTGACAACACCTCAGCAATTTCTCTATCCAAAAATCATCTGTTTCACAAGAAAAGCAAGCATATTGACACTCGTTTTCACGTCATATGCAAGCTAGTCAATAATGGTGACATAGCACTTCAATTATGTGGCTCTCGAGATCAACTCGCAGATATTTTTACAAAGCCATTAGGAAAATATGTTTTTGATTTTCAGAGATAGCACTTGGGAATTATCAGTGTTGATGTTTGTAACTGTTGAGTTTAAGAGGGAGTGTTAAATATATTTGTAACCTCAACAATATGTGACTGTACACCACCAGTTGTCCTGGCCAGCTGTATGATTGTTTCTTGATTTTCTTGATTTGCTTAAGCTTACTTAGCTCAGCTCTTTCCTTTAATGAATTGTGCTCTGCGCATTCCTGTTTTCCAATTTCATCTTCTCTGTCAAATCTTCTTTGCTTCTCATTTTTTCATTATCTTGGCTCGTGAAAAATGTTTAAAATATGGTGTTGGAAATTTGCAAAGGTTTCCACGAGCTAGATGAACCTTTCTACAATGCAATTGCTTTTCAGACTCAGCGATATGCATATGGAAGATATATGATTTAATTGCTAAGCAGACTTTAATTTTGATTGGCATTTGTGATCGATTGATGAAGGTTATCTTCCACCACCTCTTCGCATCATGTTCAATGAGATTTCAATTTCACTCTATTCAGTGAATATGAAGCATTCATCTACACTCATTCTTGATCAAGCGAGTTAGTTGCATACTCAAACCTTGGAACATGAAGAGGTGATAAGACTATCCATTGACACAACATTCATTCCAATAGGAGTGATTAAGGTAAAATGGCACCCATCACATCCAGTTAGTTCAGTTAGACTCTAGTTAGTCTTTCAGTTGAGTTATTGTTTTCTACAGATTAGTTAGAGATCCGTTGAGATATGTTTTGTATTTTGAATCTCTTTGTAATCTATTTAACACACAAGAATAGTGAGAAGGGTATGAATAACCCCACAATTTTTCATGCATATTTGTTTTGCTTGTCAATTTTGCTTCTTTGCCTCTGAGTTTGGCATGGTATCAGAGCTAGAGGTATAAGCCTCTTCACATAATGGAGAGCAAACCGATTTAGGACAAGGGCGTGATCTATAAGGAGGAAGATGAATTGAACTTGTAACCAAGAGGAATGAGATCAAGAAGGAGATAGCGATCGTTGATTATCAAAGGGATCAATCACTAAAAACAAAGAAAGTGGACCATCCCTAAAACCCTCGAAAGGACCAGCAAAGGAGTGTCCCGGTGGTTTATTAATCTAGATCATGGTTAAGTGGTGATACAGGTTAAGCGATGATCATGGTTAAGTGACCAATCATCCGATGGCGATTAACCGCAAAGAGAGAGAATTAAAATTTCCCCCTAGTGGTCTGATTGAGTGCTTATTCTAATGGCCCGTTGGATTCATATCTCGATGTCTTATGTTTTCGGTATTTCCTATAGCCGATTAAGAGAAATGTTAACCACTGAAAATTTTAGTTTGGTTGATAGGAAGGGGTAAAGTAATCATATGAACCATGTTGAAGCTGACCCGTTTGCTATCATATTTGATATCAGAGTTGTGCAGCGGAAGAAAGGAGTGATCTGCCTTCATCAAGTGGTGTAACTAGGCAGGCATAAAGTACTTTTTTACGTAGTGATCACCCAGTCGTCTGATTCTCCCGAATGGTTAGTTAACAAGAATGTTAATTGATGGGAATTTTGTTTTACTGCAGCGTTAAATGGTCGAGTATTAAAGCAAGTTTTATAGCAGTGATTAGGGATGGAAATCTGACCCAATTGCATATTAATTTTGATGTAGAAGGAGTGGGTTCAAGAGAGTCTTGAAGGGTGATTTGAGGACCCTACCCCATCAATTGACATTGACAGAAATTGAGCAAGCATTCTATTAGGAGGGAAGAAGGCAGAACTGGAGGAGAAATCTATGCAGAGGATTGAGGAGATGAAAGGTTTGAGAGTGAAGAGAAAGCATTGATATTACTTCAATCCAAGTTCATGGGGTTTGTGGTTCGAATCGTGCAGATGGTTTTTAAAAGGAAAGGGTATTTTGTTATCTACAATTTTCTGAATTATCTTAAAATGGCTTCCTCGAGTAATTTAGGGTTGACCTAAGGACCAATTTTTGTTGGAAAGAACTATGTGCTCTAGTCTTTGAGGATGAAATATTTCCTCCAAGCCTAGGAATGCTAGAAACCAATGGAAAATGGATTCACATATCCACCCCAACAGACCTGAATGTCATGACAAATGTAGAGAAGAAAGAAAAAAAATCCAAGTATTGGATTCAAAATTCAATAGATGACTCTATTTTTTCCAAGGTAACATGTGTTTCCATTGCAAAAAAAGCTTGGGATGTACTCAAAGAAGAATACCAGGGTAATGATAAGGTGAAGACAATAAAGCTTCAGACTTTAAGGACTCAATTTGAAACCCTAGAGATGATTGAGACAGAGAATGTTGACCAGTTCATGACCAAAGTGATGGGCATTATAAATCAATTCAAGATTAATGGTGGACAAATTGAAGATAAGAGGATTGTTGCAAAATTCCTGAGAATATTTCCCAATAAATTTGAAATGGTTGTAACTATCATTTTAGAATCCAAAGATCTATCTAGTTTCTCAATAGAAGAAATAATGGGATCACTTATGTGACATGAAACTAGACTCAACTTGGAAGAAGGGTCTTTGGAACATGATTTCAAGACTCAAACTTATTTCAGTAGAGGAAGATGTAGAAGAAACAAAGGTAGAAGTAAAACAGGTAGAGGTAATCAACATGCAGAAGAAAGGCCCACTTAAGAACACTTAAGGAAGTCATAATAGTCTAAAACTTCACAGAATCAAAGAGAAAGAGGTAGAAATGGATAGAAAAATCAAGAATTCAATGCTACTATTGAAAAAAGTATGGTCGCTATGAGAATGAATGTAGAAAGAAGCAGTCAGATCAAAACAAAGGCGATCAAATGTCTCCAATAGTGAAGGAGAAAATTCTGAAGCAATGTTCCTTTCCCGCCATACCTCTGAAGAAGGTCACACCAAGGACCTTTGGTTGTTGGATAGAAAATGTAGCAATCATATGACAGGTAACAAAGAATCAATTTCTAGCATTGATACTTCTATCAAATCTAAAATTACTCTAGGTGATGATTCTCAAGTCAAAGCTCTAGGAAACGGTATTGTGTTTGTTCTAACCAAACAAAATTAGAAGAAAGACATACATGATGTCTATTACATTCCAAACCTTAAAAAAAATCTCATAAATGTGGGACAATTGATGGCTATGATGTCATATTCAAAGGTTGAACATGTTTAATTCTGGATAAACCACCCAATAGGAAATTTCAAATGACCAAGAATAGGATGTTTCCATTAAATTTAAGAAGTGTCAATTTGTCCCAACCATAAGCCCAAAATGTCTCAAACATAGATGAGACTTTATTATGGAATTGTAGGTTTGTTCATCTCCCTTTTAGGAATCTTAGTGTTCTCCAAAAACACTCAATTGTCAAAGGTCTCCCTGTTTTGAATGAACAAGAGAGTCCTTGTGAAAGTTGTATACTTGGAAAGCATAAAAGAGACAACTTTCCAACATCCTCACATAGAGAAAAAGAACATTTAGAATTAGTTTGCATATATCTATGTGGACCGATGCAAACCCAATTCATTGGTAGAGGTTTTTTCTTTTCTGACCTTTATTGATGATTTCAATAGGAAATTTTGGATTTCCTTTCTTAAAAATAAGTCTAAAACGTTTTCAAGGTTCAAACATTTCAAAGTTGAAGTAGAAAAATAGAATGGCGAATTTGTGAAAGTGTTCATGTCATATGGAGGTGGAGAATATAATTCAAAGAATATTGCAGATTTTTGTAGACGACATGATCCAGATGGATATTGGTGGCCACCCAACTATTCCTACTAGCTCACATATAGATGTCGTCTTGGCGGCTTCAGTTATCATCTCGACAGTTTTTTTCTAGTTTTTCAGGCCCCAAACTTCTGGTGTCATTTTGAGGCCCTAAACGACGTTTTTTGGGCCCATCACACTATAGCTGGAGTCATAGTGTGATGGCATAATGTGTAGTCCTCGGATAGACCTTTCCAATGGGTTATCGTGCACCTAAAATGAATATTGTATGCAAAAGTTACAACCCCAGAAAGTTGATGTACCAACTTACCCCAATGTGGCCCAGATGACTTTTGGCGCTTCATCTCCTAGGGTTAGGTTTTTGGATGTTTAGGGTTGTGGAATTCATGTTTAATGTAAAAAAAAAAAAAATGGAGCCTCATTGTACTCATCTTATTTTGAATAAGCATAGTCGTCACATCTCTTCTCAGAGATAAACCACCACCATTCTATCAAGCTTGTTGCAGTCAACATTTTACAGTTTCAACATTTCTTTATATAATAGAAGCCAAGTTTTACTGCATCTTTGTTATTGTTCATTGTGTCTCTATGTTAATAATATAGATCTGTATTCATTTCATTATTCTCATAAAATCCAAATCAGTGGTATCAGAGTGGTCTTCTCCTTGTCGTTCTTAGTGCATGTCCCCAACAAGGTCAGGGTACAAAGAGTTGGTTCTCGATCTTGTTTCTCTTGAGGACAAAAGCTCTCGCATGCCCAAGCAACCTTCCATGGCAAGAGAAAAGAAAGACGACAGGACAGGAGATCCTTTCAAACTATTTCTCGAGGAATCCCTCATGCAACAAAGGAACGAGATGATGGATACTTTTGCACAAATCCTTTGATGGCTACCAATATGCGACAAATATTCCTCAAGCGGAGGCGTCACCCCCTTCAAGGTACATATCAACTATGATATTCCTATTTTTGAAGGTTTGATAGACACATATGTTGTAGACAAATGGTTGAATCTGCTAGAAGGGTATTTTTTTCTCCATGACTTTTCCAATAGAGAAAATATTACATTTGCACTCCTCAAATCCGTCCCCTATGTCAAATATTGGTGGGAGACTTTCTATGAGAAAAAGGAAATATAGGAACCCTCATTATTTACAGTCTCACTCACTTGGGAGTCCTTCAAGGATGTTATTAAGTAACAAACTATCATGTTGGAAGTTATGATGACCTGTATACAATATGGAGCACACTACGGCAGAAAAGGGACCAAATAGTTATGGAGTTCACAAATATCTTCCATACCTTGCGCACCAAGCTGGGAATAAAATATTATGAGCAATATCTGGTGCTCAAGTACCGTGGCAGTCTGGATAGATACATCCAAATAGAAATGGAGTTTTTGGACATCTCAACCTTGGGCACGGCCTATTGATATGTTGTCAAAATCGAGCATAAGAATAAAACAAAAGATGCGACAGTTTGGGTCTGGGAACCCCTCATAGAATAAGAAGGGAAAGGGCATTACAACCCATAGAACAAAGGGAAGACAAAGAGGAACATCCTCTAAACAACCAGTCTAATCCGAAAACAAATAAGGACAATGGAAATACGAAGAAAGACACTAGGAAGTGGTGTGAATTCCATAAAATCCCCTGACATAACATTGTTGATTGTCGCTCAAAGCAGTCATTGGTGGTGGTGGTGAAAGCCTATGAATCATATGTCGGTTCCGAATCAGATTCAGAACTAGAAAATGGGAGACGAATTATTGACRTGGAACCCAGTGCCACCATTCCTACCACTAATATCCAACCCGATAAACCTGATGAGCCTGAGGAAGGYGAGTGTCTCTTTCATTCACAGATGTGGGTGAAGRGTACTCCATTGCACTTCATCATTGATATTGGTAGTTAGAAGAACCTCATCTCAAYAGARGTCAYTAAGCAGYTGGCCCTATCGACAATGTCACACCCRTATCCATACACCAACRAATGGCTCYGYCATGGAAGAGATCTTCGCGTCAGCAAAYAGTTTCGCATGTCCTACGCCATCAAGCCCTTCAAATATTAGGTATTGTGTGATGTCTCTCCCCTTGAAGTTTGTGATGTTCTTTTGGGCCAACCTTATTTATGGAAACATCATGTTGTATATGAGTCTAGGCCTCGCAGTGTTACTATTACTTTGGATAGGAAATTGTACAAAATACCTGAGGTAGTCCCACCTATTTCCATTTCCTTGATTTCTGCCAAGAAATGCATGAAGTTCATCTCTCAGAATAGGAATTTTGTCTTCTTCGTAATTCACTCTCAAAGTGAGCGGAAGGTTGCAGCCACATCCATGGCCTCCACGATCGATCTATCCATGTAATAGAAGCAAGTGGATAAGGTCGTGGAAGAATACAAAGACATCTTCTCCTCACCCACTAAGGTAAATCTACATTGTCAGGTCAAGCATTCAATCGATCTAACCCTCATTGCATTGTTACCCAATGGGCCACTCTATCGTTTCTCTCTGTTGGAAAATGAGAAGATCAAAAGTCAGATCCAGGAACTGCTCCAAAAGAGCCACATCTAACCCAACTCATCACCATGTGGAATCCCAATAGTGCTTGTGCAGAAGAAATACGGGACCTGGTGACTCTACATCAATTACCACACCCTAAATAAAATCACAGTTAGGAACCAGTACCTGATTCCACGAAACGACGTTCTCCTTGACCAGCTCGAGGGGGGAAAATACCTCAGTAAGATTGATCTAAATATTGGATACCATCGGGTCCCAATAGAGTATATAGATGTATGGAAAATTGCCTTTAATTCCAAAGAAGGTTTTTTTGAATGGTTGGTCATGCCCTTTGGTTTGACGAATGCCCCAACAACTTTCATGAGGATGATGGACAATATATTGTGGCCTTTCACCAATTATTTTGTGGTGGTGTATCCAGATGACATCCTCATCTACAACAAGAATTGGGTGCAACACTTTCAGCATATTCAACAGGTTCTACACACTCTACAGTAGCTCAAGCCATATGTTGTTGAAAGATTGTAACTTCGAAGAATATTCTACCTAAGAGAGAGTTGAATAATATTATATTATATTTAATTAGTCCCTATTGTTCCTTAGAAAAAATTGGCCCTATTGTGCCTTAGCAGTTAACTATAAATTAAGAGAGTAAGGTGATAGGTTGACCCAGACCTAATTATAGGCTGGCCAGACCACTATTTATAAGAGAGGTCAATGCATCATTTGGACTCACACCAACCAGCTCTGCAGTGCGCAAGTCTTGGACAGGGATGATTTTAGGGGCTAAGATTCGCTTGTGGGCTAATTTTCCATGGTTTTTCCAAAAATGAGATTCGTTATTTTAAAAATGATGCACCCAAATTCTATAGGATAAAATTATTTTACCTTAAAAATCGCCAAAATTTTATAAAAACTATATAAAATCCTTAGAAATTTGAATATTTTTACAAAAATATCGCCAATCATTTATAGTTGGCATATGATGGATTAGTAACATTCTCCAAGGTTTCTACATTTTAAAATAAATTTCCATCCTTAAAATCATCCCAGGTCTTGGAGGAGAAATTGTTGCAACTGGGGGGTGATGTCAAGGAGGGTTTTGGTCTATCTCTTGGTATTTATTGGTTAAGTGGCGTGTTTCTCTTCCTAGTGAAGGAGTAGAGGAGTATATTTTGTTCGGTCTTTAGTATATCTATATTGAGTAAGTTTTATTGGGTTTTCTCCCCCATGAGGGTTTCCCACGATAATCTGTGTGTCTCTATTGTTTTTGTGATTGCCTCTCTTTCAGTGATCTTATTTATGCAGCTAATGTGTTAAATTATTATAATAATCAAGAAGAATTGTAACTGCTAGTTGTATAAGTAAAACTTCAACATGGTATCAGAGCAGGCCTCAAAGAGACTAACTCACAATTTATAAGAAGTGGTTAGCTTCAGCGCACCCTCTCCAAGATTCAGTTTTCAGTATTGCAGTTGTTACAGAATTAGGGTTTCTGCATGTTGATTTTTCATCAATCTAGGCTCAAGCATGAAGTTCATTCCATTTTTAGCATTTTACTTGAACCATAGACATTAGCAGTTTCACCATTAACAATTTGTTGCAACAACCAAGATCACAAGAAGAAATACCATGCACAAGTACACAAGAAGTATCCTAGGAAACCCTTCTCAACAAGGGAAGAAAACCAAACCAATCCTTTTCTATATTCTTCAAGAGAAATACATCCACCACCAAAAAGACCTAGCACACAAGAGGGTGCTCACAAACCCTAGAAACCAAGCGCCCAAGAGAGGTGTGCACTTTTCCCAAGAACAAGTGTTTGTTGAAATTTCCAAACTCACACCTGTGTTATGATTCCTCAATGGGGAATTTACCTTTATTTATATTAGATTGAACCTGTCAACAGAAGTGTCTATTGGAACAACAGGGTCGACCTCAATATCTTATAATATAATTAATAATTACCATATTAATTATCTTTTACATTAATTGTCTTTTACATTAAGGTGGGGCCAACCCATACCCTTTACATAACAATTGGGGTTATAGGTAAGTCTGACTCTTGAAAAATATAGCAAAGGATCTCATACACCCACTAGTTCTTAGCCACTAGGGGTACATCCATCTGTTCTCACCCATAGGGATGTCTATATCTCTATCTCAATGTGTCTCACAAGAGAACGACACTCGCTAGTGCTCAGCCACTAGGATCACGTTCACATGTGCTCATCCACAGGCACGTCCAACTCATTAGATCTTCTTTCTCACTACATTACATAAGAGAGTCATCTGGAGTTCATCATCTCAACTCTCTGCTCATAGGAGTCTAATACATCGTTTCATTTATGTCTCAGAACGATGCACCCAGCTCATGGGTTTTCACACGTTCACTTGTGCTCAGCCACATGCATGTACAACTCAGCAAATCTTCTTTCTCACTGTGTTACACAAGAGAATCATCTAGAGTATCATCTCAACTCCCTTCATGGAGGAGGCCAGCACAACATTCCAGTTCTATCTCAGATAGGAACCGCACACCCAACTCAGAGGTTCTCTCATAGGTCTGTGTCCTGGAGGATGTCTCACACAGTTGTAATCATCAACACTCCCTCTCAGCTCGGCAGGCATTCTCCATCAGGCCAAGTATCATACGAAAGAACTCAAACTTCGTCTTTGTTTTAGTTATCAACACTCCCTCTCAGCTAGAGAGGTATTCTCCACCAAGCCAGATTCTCACGGAAGTACTCGAAATTCGTATTGACAAGCAGTTTGGTGAAGATACCTGCAATCTGCCCATGTGTAGGAAGTTACTGCATGTGTACTTCTTTCCTCTGCATCGTGTCTCTGATATAATGATATTTTATCTCAATGTGTTTCGATCTATTATGAAACACAGGGTTCTCGGAGAGCTTCACATAGCTCTGGTTATCACAATGAATAATAAGATCCATCTCATGATTAAGTAAATCTGTCAGAATCTTGTGAAGCCTCACTACCTCATGGACTTCAACACTTTGTGCTATATACTCTGCTTCTGTAGTACTCAAGGCCACAAAGCTCTATTTTTCTGCTGCACTAGGAAACCATGGCAGACCCCAAGGTAAAACAACACCTGGATGTGCTCCTTTGGTCCACTGAGTTCTCTGTCCAATCTGCATCGACATATCCCTGCAGACTCAAGTCCACACTAGAGGCATATCTCAGGACATATCCAATTGTGCCTCGTATATATCTCAATACATGCTTTGATGTTGTCAAGTGAGTCTGTCTCGGTTGACTCATGAATTGACTAACGTACATTCATTGCATAGCATAAATCAGGTCTGGTGTTAACCAGATACATCAGTGATCCAATCAACTATGGATCAATATCGATTGAATCATCATCATTCATTTTCTTCAAATCCATCATCATCGATGTAGGTATGGATTTGCATTCTGTCATACTGAACTTCTTTAATATCCCCACTGTATATTTTCCTTGACTCGGGAAAATATCATCGGTCCTCTGTCATACTTATTGTCCCAAGAAGTAGTGCATCATACCCAGATCCTTCATCTTGAAATCAAAAGTCAAGGCTTACTTGTATCTATCAACAAGGCTTTATGAATAAGTCACCAACAATGTAATAATGTAGGTTTGGATCAACAACACTCTTGTTGAAACCCAACTCATCAAGAATCCATCCATCTGATGTGGTTTCCAACTCATGGATGGTAGTACGGATGGAAGTGTATCGGGCTTACTGGATCAAGTGTCTCATCATATACAACTCCCTCTATTTTTGGGAATCATCTGGCTACAGATCTCACTTTGTATTTCTCGACACTTCCATTAGTTGCATGATTGATCTTATAGATTCACTTGGAAGTCACCACAGACTTCCCTTCTAGTCTCTTAACAATATCGCATACATCATTATTTAAGGTGTATTGGTATTCTTTTGTCATGGAAACTTTCCATACATGTTCACCTATCACTTCTCCATGTCAAGAAGGCTCAGAATCAATGATGTGGCTCATGGTTGAAGAGTAGCTCAAAAATCTCTTTTCTTTCTCGGGATGTGCCTTGAGGGGCTTTTGTTTTCCTCTACCTCTTGTAGAGTTTGTTGAGCCTAGGAAGGAAATTTATGCCCTACTGCAATATCTCTGGGCATATCAACTGGAGAAACTAGATCAGTTGGAATAGTGTATGTCTCCCTCTAAACTTTTGAAGGGCGAGAATGTATTGTCTCATTGTCAATCTCCATCTGAGATTATCTGGATTATTGAAGGGTTATCTCTTCTTCAAAAGCAACATCTTTTCTAGTCTCAATCTGTCTCTGACCAGGGATGTAGATCTGATATGTCTTCGAAGATTCATTGTTATCCCATAAATGTATCCTTTCTCCCTGAAGAGTATAGCTTGTACCTTTTCTCTTTGGGTACATGAAAAATACACTGCTCACCCAAATATCCTGAAGTGTTCAATCTTGAGATTTACTCCGATGAAGGCTTCTTCAGGAGTTATGTTCTTCAAAATATGGTGAGGACTCATATAATGTGTCATGCATGCTTCTTCCCACATAATCATAGAAATATTTTGATCATGTATTATTTCATTGATTGCCTTAATGATTGTTTTGTTCTTCCTCCTTCTCAAATAGTTTTGACTCACTCTGAAGTCTGAAGTATAACCATCTTCCTATTTTTTTAACCTACCTGAAACAAGAGAATAAACAAAAGGAAACAAAACAAGAATATCTCCTAAAGGAGAATGATGAGTACATCTCTAAAATCAAAACAATTTAAGAATTGTTGTCATAGCTACAACACCTATTTGTAATATAGCAACTTTATAAATGTAGGTTAGAGGCATGATAATTAAAACAATCAAACCTAGAGTCTTCACTTCCAGTGTGTTGTTCCTCTAAATGCACTGAGATCCCTCTAGAACCATGTCTTCAGCAAAGGTTCCTTCCTCCTGCAATTTCCCTTATGACAATGATACAAATAATATATAAAATTGCATACCCGAGGATGTTGATATGATTTATCCAATGGAACCTGGATGATCTCTATCCTCTGATATCTTCATGAAGAAGGTAGTCACAGTGTCACCTTTTGTCATCTTGTTATGGCCCTTCAATGTAAGAGCTTGAGTAGATGATTGTCTTCCTTGTCTTGATGGCATCTTCCTTCTATTCATTGGTAGATGTCTCTGGTAAAAAAATTTGTATCACCCAGAATAATTCTTCCTCTGAATTCTTATCTTCCAGGAACTTGAAGTTGCTTGATCAATCAAGCTTATATTCCATCATAGTTTTGTTCATCATGTTTTTAGATTCTTCACAAACCATTGTCAACTAGGCTAGAAAACCTAACAGTTAGGCTAGGCTATCAACCTTAGGTTTTGTTGGGATTATGACTACCAACAAGAAGCCTTGAAATTCAGAAGAACACAGGTAATCTTGAAGGCTTCTTCAAAGAGCTGCAGAAACCCTAAAACCATAAATATGCAAAAATTTGTGGAACCCTAGAAACCCTAGGGCTAAAATAAAAAAAATCTCAAAATTTCACTTTAAGAGCTTCTGGAGGGGTCTTAAAGGAGGGCATACCCTCCTGTCCAAATTTCAGCCCCAACGTCCAAGTATTAAGGGTTGAAACACCTCGGAAAGGAGGGTCGTATGGATTTTCTGGAAACCCTAGGAGGGTTGTACGGTTCTGCATAAATGAGAAGATGACTGGTAGATGCTTGTGCAATGGGTTCTTCAAGACCTATGCTCTGAAACCATGTTGATTTTTCATCAAGCTAGGATCTAGCATGAATTTCATTCCATTTTTAGAATTTTACTTGAACCATAGACATTATCAGTTTCACCATTAACAATTCTTTGCAGCAACCAAGATCACAAGAAGAAATACCATGCATAAGTACACAAGAAGTATCCTGGGAAACCATTATCAACAAGGGAAGAAAACCCAGCCAATCCTTTGCTATATTCTTCAAGAGAAATACCTCCACCACCATAAATACCTAGCACACAAGAGGGTGCTCACAAACCCTAGAAACCTAGCACCCAATAGAGGTGTGCACTTTTCCCAAGAACAAGTGTTTGTTGAAATTTCCAAACTCACAATTGTGTTATGATTCCTCAGTGGGGAATTTACCTTTATTTATATTAGACTGAATCTGTCAAGAGAATTGTCTATTTGCACAAAAGGGTCAACCTCAATATCTTATAATATAATTAATAATTACCATATTAATTATCTTTTACATTAATTATATTTTACATTAAGGTGGGGCCGACCTGTACCCTTTACATAACAATTAGGGTTACAGGTAAGTCTGATTCTTGAACAATATAGCAAGGGATATCATACACCCACTAGTGCTCAGCCATTAGGGTTACATCCATCTGTGCTCAGCCATAGGGATGTTCATATCTCTATCTCAGTGTGTCTCACAAGAGAACCACACTCACTAGTGCTCAGCCACTAGGATCACATTCACTTGTGCTCATCCACAGGCACATCCAACTCAACAAATCTTCTTTCTCACCGCATTACATAAGATATTCATCTGGAGTTCATCATCTCAACTCTTTGCTCAGAGGAGGCTAATACATCATTTCATTTCTGTCTCAGAACGATGCACCCATCTCATGGGTTTTCACATGTTCACCTGTGCTCAGCCACATGCACGTCCAACTCAACAGATCTTCTTTCTCATTGTGTTACACAGGAGAATCATCTGGAGTATCATCTCAAGCCTCTGCATGGAGGAGGCCAGCACAATGTTCCATTTATGTCTCAGATAGGAACCACACACCCAACTCAGGGGCTCTTTCTTAGGTCTGTGTCCTAGAGGATGTTTCATGCAGCTGTAATCACCAATACTCCCTCTCAGCTAGGGAGGCATTCTCCATCAGGCCAAGTCTCGTACAGAAGTACTCAACTTCGTCTTGGTTGTAGTTATCAACACTTCATAAACCCTAAGTGTGATGTTTTCCTTGTTTGAGCAGGACGTTGGAGAAAGTAACCACACCTAGGAACTCACCCTAGGAGGGCGCATCTAGTCCCTGGATCAGAATTATGAAATTTGACAATGGTATTAGAATATGTGGTATTGATTTCAAGGTATTAGAATATGTATAAACAAGGTATTAGAATATGTGGTATTGATTTCAAGACACATTTGACAATGAATCGTCATGCTCGGGTAGCACGTTGATTTGCATCAGGAGATTCATGATCTTGGTGCGGGAAATGCAAAGGCAAGCATGGTAAGAATATTGTACGAAGTGGTGAGCGGAGGAAATGGTTGATCTCAAACACATGGTATGGTTTCTAGCCTCATCTAAGCTTGTAATATGCATTCATGCCATTGGAAAGCTTTTAATCGAGATTCAAAGCAAGACGATGTATTTAACAATGTTTTCCTCATAAGAGCATTTAGTGCGGGGTCACCTTCTCTATTAAATTTCAGTTTCATGGGTAATGATCTCAGTCACGTCAATTGATCGGGTTGAAAACCGTGTAGCCAAGGATGAAGATCATGCAGAAATTGTTAGTTTTGGCAAAGCAGTTCTCTGAAAAAGAGCCAGGATTTAGCTTCTAGGGCCTTTTGTGCACAGTTTTGATGTTGCATTGAAATGAGTTTGGGATCTCCGGAGTACATTACTTGGATGTTTTTTTGGGTGCCTACAAATTTAGTGCAACTAACGGTATTCAATTTCAAGATATGTAGGCACTAAGATGCATATTTCAAAAAACCATTTAACCAGGTCAATTGAGATTCCTGGTTGTGCTTAGAGGAGCATTTTATAGTCCAGTATTACAGTATTATATGAATGTATGATGCCTTGCTTAAATTCAAACGTGGAGCTAACACGTGTTATTCTTAAATAATAATAAATAAACAAAACTAAGTAAGTAAAAAATTGTATATGTTTGCTCTAAACTTTTTCAAAATGAAGGGTTTGCATTTCAGATTTGATCTTATGAGGGTTTCATAGAACCAAAATTAAGATAGGTCTATACTGGTTTATCAAAAACATACATTTAAAGATGGAAAGTGGAATTGGGTGTCCAACCACCCACTGAAAAGTTTGTCATCTCCTCCGCACCTTGCATTTGACCATTTGACGAACTAGGGTTGGCTGGATGAGTTATAGGTTTATAAAGACGAAAAACCAAAGGGTTATACCATTGTTCATTTTAATTAATTTTTCATCCTAGATTTTAATTCATTTTTCATTTTTCATCCTAGATGAACATTCTTCTGGTTTAATTATGAGTCTGCAGATGAGATTAAGGTTATATAATGAATTTAGAGTGCTTCAATGGCTGAGATTATGGCCTTATCTTGGCTAGTGAAAACTATTTAAAATATGGCGTTGGGGTGATTTGCAAAGGCTACCCACGAGCTAGATGAACCTTGCTACAACGCAATCGCTTTTCAGACTCAACGATCTGCATATGGAAGATAGATGATTTTATTGCTAAGCAGGCTTTAATATTGATTGGCTTTTGTGATCGACTCATTAAGGTTAGCTCCCACCACCTCTTCTCATCATGTTCAGCGAGCTTTCAATTGCACTCTGTTTAGTGAATATGAATCATTCGTACTCATTCTTGATCAAGCGAGTTAGATACCTACTCGCACCTTGGAACATGAACAGGTGATAAGACTATCCATTGACACAACGTCCATTCCAATAGGAGTGATTAAGGTAAAATGGCAGCCAACACATCCAATTAGTTCAGTTAGACTCTAGTTAGTCTTTCAGTTGAGTTATTGTTTTCTACAGATCTGTTTCATATTTTGAATCTCTTTGTAATCTATTTAACACACACGAATAGTGAGAAGGGTATGAATAAGCCCACATTTTTTCTTGCATCTTTGTTTTGCTTGTCAGTTTTGCTTCTCTGCCTCTGAGTTTGGCATGGTATCAGAGCTAGAGGTATAAGCCTATTCACATAGTGGAGAGAAAACCGATTCAGGAGAAGGGCATGATCTCTAAGGAGGAAGATGAATTGAACTTGTAACCAAGGGATCAATGACTGAAAACAAATCAAGTGGACCATCCCTAAAACCCTCGAAAGGACCAGCAAAGGAGTGTCCCGATGGTTTATTAATCTGGATCCTGGTTAAGCGATGATCATGGTTAAGTGACTGATCATCCGGTGGCGATTAACCGCGAAGAGAGAGAGTTAGGATTTCCCCCGGGTGGTCTAATTGAGTGCTTATTCTGATGGCTCGGTGGATTCATATTTTGGTGCCCTGTGTTTTCGTTGTTTCCTATAGCCGATTAAGAGCAATGTTAACCCCTGAAAAATTAAGTCTGGTTGAGAGGAAGGGGTAAAGTAATCGTATGAACCGTGTTGAAGCTGACCTGTTTGCTATCATCTTTGATATCAGAGTTGTGCAGCGAAAGAAAGGG
Source organism: Picea engelmannii (assembly GCA_009831015.1). Lineage (NCBI taxonomy): Eukaryota > Viridiplantae > Streptophyta > Pinopsida > Pinales > Pinaceae > Picea > Picea engelmannii. Next base: position 93,298 of record ML809144.1, on the reverse strand, counting down.
GTGATCTGCCTTCATCAAGCGGTGTAACCGAACTGGCCTAAAGTACTTTGTTAAGTAGTGATCACCTAGTGGTCTGATTCTCCCGGATGGTCGGTTAACAAGAATGCTAACTGATGGGAATTTTGTTTGACAGCAGCGTTAAATGGTCGAGTATTAAAGCTGGTTTTATAGCAGTGATTAGTGATGGAAATCCAACCTAGTTGCATATTACTTTTGATGAAGAAAGAGCGGGTTCAAGAGAGGCTTGAAGGGTGATTTGAGGTCCCTACCCCCATCAATTGGCATTGACAGAAATTGAGCAAGCATTCTATTGGGAGGGAAGAACGCAGGACTGCAGGAGAAATCTGTGCAGAGGATCGAGGAGATGGAAGGTTTGAGAGTGAAGAGAAAGCGTTGATGTTAGTTCAATCCAAGTTCAAGGGGTCTGTGGTTCGAATCGGGTAGAGGGTTCTTAAAAGGAAAAGGTATTTTTTTATCTACAATTTTCTGAATTCTCTTAAAATGGCTTCCTCCGGTAATTTAGGGCTGACCCAAGGACCAGTGTTTGTTGGAAAGAGGTATGCGTTCTGGTCTTTAACAATGAAATATTTCCTCCAAGCCTAGGAATGCTAGGAACCAATGAAAAATGGCTTTACAGAGCCACCCTAGCCGACCTGAATTCCATGACAAATGCACATAAGAAAGAAAACAAAGCCAAGCATTGGATTCAAAATTCAATAGATCACTGTATTTTTTCCAAGGTAACATGTGCTTTCATTGCAAAACAAGCTTGGGATATTCTCAAAGCAGCTTACCAGGGTAATGATAAGGTGAAGACAGTAAAGCTTCAGACTTTAAGAACTCAATTTGAAATCCTGGAGATGATTGAGATAAAGAATGTTGACCAGTTCATGACCAAAGTGATGGGCATTATAAATCAGATCAAGATTAATGGTGAACATATTGAAGATCAGAGGATTGTTGAAAAAGTCTTGAGACGTTTTCCCAAGAAATTTGAAATGGTTGTAACTGACATTTTAGAATCCAAAGATCTATCTAGCTTCTCAATAGAAGAACTAATAGGATCACTTATGTGACATGAAACTAGACTCAACTTGGAAGAAGGGTTTTTGGAACATGCTTTCAAGACTCAAACTTCTTTCAGCAGAGGAAGATTCAGAAGAAACAAAGGTAGAAGTAAAACAGGCAGAGCTAAAAAACATGCAGAAGAAAGGCCCACACAAGAACAGTCAAGGCAGTCATAACAGTCTAAAAATTTACAGAATCAAAGAGAAAGAGGTAGAAAATGTATAGAAAAATCAAGAATTCAATGCTACTATTGCAAAAAGTATGGTCACAATGAGAATGAATGCAGAAAGAAGCAGTTGGATAAAAACAAAGGTAGAGCAAATGTCTCCAATAGTGAAGGAGAAAATTCTGAAGCAACGTTCCTTTCCCGCCATACCTCTAAAGAAGGTCACACCAAGGAACTTTGGTTGCTGGATAGCAAATGTAGCAATCATATGACACATTACAAAGAATCGATTTCTAGAATTAATAAAGAATTGATTTCTAGCATTGATACTTCTATCAAATCTAAAATTACTCTAGGTGATGATTCTCAAGTCAAAGCTCTAGGACAAGGTATTGTGTTTGTTCTAACCAAACAAAATCAGAAGAAAGACATACATGATGTCTATTACATTACAAATCTTTAAAAAAATATCATAAGTGTAGGACAATTGATGGCTATAATTTCATATTCAAAGGTTGAACATGTTTAATTTTGGATAAACCACCCAATAGGAAAATTCATTACAAAAATTCAAATGACCAAGAATAGGATGTTTCCATAAAATTTAAGAAGTGTCAATTTGTCCCAGCCATAAGCGCAAAATGTCTCAAACATAGATGAGACTTTATTATGGAATTCTAGGTTTGTTCATCTCCCTTTTAGGAATCTTAGTATTCTCCAAAAACACTCAATGGTCAAAGGTCTCCATGTTTTGAATGAACAAGACAATCCTTGTGAAAGTTGTATACTTGGAAAGCATCAAAGAGACGACTTTCCAACATCCTCACATAGAGCAAAAGAACATTTAGAATTAGTTTGCACAGATCTATGTGGACCGATGCAAACCCAATCCATTGATGGAGGTTTTTTATTTTCTAACCTTTATAGATGATTTCAGTTGGAAATTTTGGATTTCCTTTCTTAAAAATAAGTCTAAAACCTTTTCAATGTTCAAACATTTCAAAGCTGAAGCAGAAAAACAAAGTGGTGAATTTGTGAAAGTTCTCAGGTCAAATGGAGGTGGAGAATATAATTCAAAGGATTTTGCAGATTTTTGTAGATGACATGATCCAGATGGATATCGGTGGCCACCCACATATTCCAACTGGCTCACATACAGATGTCGCCTTGGCAGCTTTAGTTTTCATCTCGACGGTTTTTTTCTAGTTTTTCGGGTCTGAAACTTATGGGGCCGTTTTGAGGCCCTAAACGGCGTTTTATGGGACCACCACATTGTAGTTGAAGTCATAGTGTGATGGAATAATGTGTAGTCCTCGGACAGACCTTTCCAATGGGTTATCGTGTGCCTAAAACAAATATTGTATGCAAAAGTTACAACCCCAGAAAGTTGATGTACAAACTTACCCTAATTGGGCCCAGATGACTTTTGGCGCTTCATCTCCTAGGGTTAGGTTTTTGGATGTTTAGGGTTGTGGAATTCATGTTTAATGCAAAAAAAATCCTTTGGAGCCTCATTGTACTCATCTTCTTATGAATAAGCACAGTCGTCACATCTCTTCTCAGAGATAAACCATCACCATTCTAGCAAGCTTGTTTCAGTCTGCATTTTACAGTTTCAGCATTTCTTTATATAATAGAAGCCAAGTTTTACTGCATCTCTGTTATTGTTCATTGTATCTCTATGTTAATAATATAGATCTGTATTCATTTCATTCTGCTCATAAAATCTGAATCAGGAGTATCAGAGCGGTCTGCTCCTTGTCGTTCTTAGTGCATTCCCCAACGAGGTCAAGGTACAAAGAGTTGGGTCTCGAGCTTGTTTCTCTTGAGGACAAGAGCTATTGCACACCCAAGAGACCTTCCATGGCGAGAGAAAAGAAAGACGACGGGACACGATATCCTTTCAAATTGTTTCTCGAGGAATCCCTCGTGCAAAAAAGGAACAAGATGATGGATAGTTTTGCGCAAATCCTTCAACGACTACCAATAGGCAACAAATCTTCCTCAAGCAGAGGCGTCGCCCCCTTCAAGGTATATATCAACTATGATATTCCTATTTTTGAAGGTCTGATAGACGCAAATGTTGTAGACAAATGGTTGAATCTGCTAGAAGGGTATTTTTCTGTCCATAACTTTTCCAATAGAGAAAATATTATATTTACGCTCCTCAAATCCGTCCCCCATGTCAAATAATGGTGGGAGAATTTCTATGAGAAAAAGGAAAGAGAGGAACCCTCATTATTTACAGTCGCACTCACCTAGGAGTCCTTCATGGATGTTATTAAGGAACAATACTATCCTATTGGAAGTTATGACGACATGTATACAAGATGGAGCACACTACGGTAGAAAAGGGACCAAATAGTTCTTGAGTTCACGAATATCTTCCATACCTTGTGCACCAAGCTGGGAATCAAAGATTCTGAGCGACATTTGGTGCTCAAGCATTGTGGTGGTCTGCATAGATACATCCAAATAGAAATGGAGTTTTTGTACATCTCAACCTTGGGCGTGGCTTATCGATATGTTGTCAAAATCAAGCATAAGCTTAAAAAAAGACATGGCAGTTTGGGTCTGGGAACCCTGCATAGCATAAGCAGGGCAAGGGAATTCCAACCCGTAGAACAAAGGGCGGAGCAAAGAGGAATAGCCTCAAGACAACCAGTCCAAGCCACAAACAAAGAAGGACAATGGAAAGACAAAGAAAAACACTGGGAAGTGGTGCGACTTCCATAAGAGCCCCTGACATAACATTGTTGATTGTCGCTCAAAACATTCATTGATGGTGGTGGTGAAAGCCTTGAAATCATATGCAATTTTCGACTCAGATTGACAACCAGAAAAGGGGAGACATATTATTGACGTGGAACCCAGTGCCACCGTTGCTACCACCAAGATCCAGCTCGGTAAACCTGATGAGCCATAGGAAGGCGAGCTTCTCTTTCATTCAGAGATGTGGATGAAGAGTATTCCATTGCACTTCATCATTGATAGTAGTAGCCAAAAGAACCTCATCTCAACAGAGGTCGTCAAGCAGTTGGCCCTGCTGACAACACTGCACTTGTATCCATACACCAACGGATGGCTTCGCCAAGGAAGATATATTTGCGTCATCCAACATTGTCGCATGTCCTACGCCATCAAGCCCTTCAAAGATGAGGTATTGTGTGATGTCACTCCCCTTGAAGTTTGTGATGTTCTTTTGGGCCAACATTATTTATGGAAACATCATGTTGTATATGAGTTTATGCCTCGCAGTGTTACTATTACTTTGGATAGGAAATTGTACAAAATACCTGAGGTAGTCCCACCTATTGTCATTTTCTTGATTTCTACTAAGCAATGCAAGAAGGTCATCTCTCAGACCAGGAAGTTTGTCTTCTTCGTGATTCACTCTCAAAGTGAGCGGAAGGTTACAACCACATCCATGGCCTCCACAGTCAATCTATCCACGCAATAGAAGTAAGTGGATAAGGTTGTGGAAGAATACAAAGACATCTTCTCCTCATCCATTGAGGTACCTCTACACTGTCAAGTCAAGCATTCAATCGATTTGACCCCCTTCGCACCGTTACCCAATGGGCCAATCTATCGTCGCTCTCTGTTGGAAAATGAGGAGATCAAAAGTCAAATCCAAGAAATGATCCAAAAGAGCCACATCTAACCCAGATCATCACTGTGTGGAATCCCATTCATGCTTATGTAGAAGAAATATGGGACCTAGCGACTCTGCATCGATTACTGCACCCTAAATAAAATCACAGTTAGGAACTAGTACCCGATTCCCCGAATCATCCATCTCCTTGACCAGCTCGAGGGGGGGAAATACTTAAGTAAGATTCATCTAAATTTTGTCTACCATCGGGTCCCAATAGAGTAGAATGATGTATGGAAAACTGCCTTCAAGTCCAAAGAAGGTCTTTTTGAATGGTTGGTCATGCACTTTGGTTTGGAGAATGCCCCAACAACTTTCATGAGGATGATGGACGATATCTTGTGGCATTTCACCAATTCTTTTTTGGTGGTGTATTTGGATGACATCCTCATCTACAACAAGAATTGGGTGCAACGCTTTCATCATATTCAACAGGTTCTACACACTCTACATCATCTCAAGCTATATGTTGTTGAAATATTGTAACTTCGAAGAATATTCTACCTAAGAGAGAGTTGAATAATATTATATTATATTTAATTAGTCCCTATTGTGCCTTAGAAAAAGTCGACCCTATTGTGCCTTAATAGTTAAATTTAAATTAAGAGGGTAAGGTGATAGTTCATCCCAGACCTAGTTATAGGTTGGCCAGACCACTATTTATAAGAGAGGTCAGTGCCTCATTTGGACTCACACCAACCATCTCTGCAGTGCGCAAGTCTTGGAGGAGAAATTGTTGCAACTAGGGGGTGATGTAAAGGAGGGTTTTGGTCTATATCTTGGTATTTCTTGGTTAATTGGTGGGTTACTCTTCCTAGTGAAGGAGTACAGGATTATATTATGTTCAGTCTTTGGTCTATCTATATTGAGGAATTTTTTTGGGGTTTTCTCCCACGTGAGGGTTTTCCAGGATAATCTGTGTCTCTATTGTTTTTGGGATTGCCTCTCTTTCAATGATCTTGTTTATGCAGCTAATGTGCTAAATGATTATAATAATAAGTAAGAATCGTAATTGCTAGCTATATAAGTAAAATTTCAACATGGTATCAGAGCAGGCCTGAAAGTGACTAACTCACAATTTATAAGAAGTGGCTAGCTTCATCACACCCTCTCCAAGATTCAATTTTCAGTATTGCAATTGCTGTAGAATTAGGGTTTCTGCATGTTGATATTTCATCAAGCTAGACTCAAGCATGAAGTTCATTCCATTTTTATCATTTTACTTGAACCATAGACATTAGCAGTTTCACCATTAACAATTTGTTGCAGCAACCAATATCACAAGAAGAAATACCATGCACAAGTACACAAGAAGTATCTTGGGAAACCTTTCTAACCAAGGGAAGAAAACATAGCCAATCCTTTGTTATATTCTTCAAGAGAAATACCTCCACCACCATAAAGACCTATCACACAAGAGGGTGCTCACAAACCCTAGAAACCTAGCACCCAAGAGAGATGTGCACTTTTCCCAAGAACAAGTGTTTGCTGAAATTTCCAAACTCACACTTGTGTTATGATTCCTCAATGGGGAATTTATTTTTATTTATATTAGACTAAACCTATCAACATAAGTGTCTATTAGCACAACAGGGCCGACCTCAATATATTATAATATAATTAATAATTACCATATTAATTATCTTTCACATTAAGGTGGGGCCGACCTATACCCTTTACATAACAATTAGGGTTACAGGTAAGCCTGACTCTTGAACAATATAGCAATGGATCTCATACACCCACTAGTGCTCAACCACTAGGGGTACATCCATATGTGCTCACCCACAGGGATGTCTATATCTCTATCTCACAACATCTCACAGGAGAACCACACTCACTAGTGCTCCCCCACTAGGATTACGCTCACATGTGCTCATCCGCAGTCACATCTAACTCAACAGATCTTCTTTCTCACTACATTACACAAGAGAGTCATCTAGAGTTCATCATCTCAACTCTCTACTCAGAGGAGGCTAATACATTGTTTCATTTATGTCTTATAACGATGCACCCAAATCATGGTTTTTCACACATTCACCTGTTCTCAGCCACAGGCACGTCCAACTCAACAAATCTTCTTTCTCACTGCGTTACACAGGAGAATCATCTGGAGTATCATCTCAACTCTCTGCATGGAGGAGGCCAGTACAACGTTCCAGTTCTGTCTCAGATAGGAACCACACACCCAACTCATGGGCTTTCTCTCAGGTCTATGTCTTGGAGGATGTCTCACGTAGCTCTAATCATCAACACTCCCACTCAACTAGGGAGGCATTCTCCATCAAGCCAAGTCTCATACGGAAGTACTTGAACTTCATCTTGGTTGTAGTTATCAACACTCCCTCTCAGCTAGAGAGGTATTCTCCACCAAGCCAGTTTCTCATGGAAGTACTCAAACTTTGTATTGGCAAACAGTTTGGTGAAGATATCTGCAATCTGCTCATGTGTAGGAAGGTATTGCACGTGTACTTCTTTCCTCTACATCATGTCTCTGATATAATGATATTTTATCTCAATGTGTTTCGATCTATCATGAAACACAGGGTTCTTGAAGATCTTCACACAGCTCTGGTTATCAAAATGAATAATAGGATCCATCTCATGATCAAGTAAATCTGTCAGAATCTTATGAATCCACACTACTTCGCGGACTGCCACACTCAGTGCTATATACTATGCTTTTGTAGTACTCAAGGCCACAGAGCTCTATTTTTTTGCTGCACCAGGAAACCATGGTAGACCCCAAGGTAAAACAACACCTGGATGTGCTCCTCCAGTCCACTGTGTTCTCTTCCCAATATGCATCGAGATATCCCTGTAGACTCAAGTCCACACTGGAAGCATATCTCATGCCATATCCAATTGTGTCTCATATATATCTCAATACATGATTTGTTGTTGTCCAGCGAGTATGTCTCGGCTGACTCATGAATTCACTAATGTACATTCGCTGCATAGCATAAATTGGGTCTGGTGTTAACCAGATACATTAGTGATCTAATCAGTTGTGGATCAATATCGACCGAATCATCATCATTCATTTTCTTCATATCCATCATCATTGGTGTAGGTATGGATTTGCATTCTATCATACTGAACTTCTTTAATATCCCCACTATATATTTTCCTTGACTCAGGAAAATATCATCGGTCCTCTGTCATACTTCTTGTCCCAAGAAGTAGTGCATCATACCCAGATCCTTCATCTAGAAATAAAAATTCAAGGCATACTTGTATCTATCAACAAGGCTTTTTGAATAAGTCACCAACAATGTAATAATGTAGGTTTGGATCAGCAACACTCTTGTTGAAACCCAACTCATCAAGAATCCATCCATCTGATGTGGTTTCCAACTCATGGATGGATGGTAGTATGGATGGAAGTGTATCGCGCTTACTGGATCAAGTGTCTCATCATAGAAAACTCCCTTTGTTTGTGGGAATCCTCTGGCTATAGATTGCGCTTTGTATTTCTCGACACTTCCATCAATTGCATGCTTGATCTTATAGATTCACTTCGAAGTCACCACAGACTTCCCTTCTGATCTCTGAACAATATCTCATACATCATTATTTAAGGTATACTGGTATTCTTCTGTCATGGAAACTTACCATACATGTTCATCTGTCGCTTCTCCAAGTGAAGAAGGCTTAGAATCAATGATATGGCTCATGGTTGAAGAGTATCTCAAAAATATCTTTTCTTTCTCGGGATGTGCCTTGAGGGGCTTGTGTGTTCCTATGCCTCTTGCAAATTTTTTCGAGCCTAGGCAGTCCATTTATTCCCTACTACAATATCTCTGGGCATATCAATTGGATCAATTGGATCAATTGGATCAGCTGGAATAATGTTTGTCTCCCTCTATATTGTTGAAGGGGGAGAAGGTATTGTCTCACTGTCAATCTCCATCTGAGATTCTATGGATTTTTTAAAGGTTATCTCTTCTTCAAAAGCAACATCTTTGATAGTCTCAACCTTTCTCTGACCAAGGATGTAGATCCGATATGTCTTCAAAGATTCACTGTTATCCCATAAATGTATCCTTTCTCCCTGAAGGGTCTAGCTTCGACCTTTTCTCTTTGGGTACATGAAAAATACACTGGCACCCAAATATCTTGAAGTGTTTAATCTTGCGCTTCACTCTGGTGAAGGATTATTCAGAAGTTATGTTCTTCAAAATATGGCGAGGACTCGTATACTATGTCATGCATGCTTCTGCCCATAGAATCATAGAAGGATTTTGATCATGTATTATTGCATTGATTTCCATAATGATGGTTTTATTCTTACTCCTTCTCAAATAGTTTTGAATCTCTCTGAATTATGAAATACAACCATGTTCTTGTGTTGTTAACCTACTTGAAACAAGAGAACAAACAAAAGGAAACAAAACAAGAATATCTCCTAAAGGAGAATAATGAGTACATCTCCAAAATCAAAACAATTTAAGAATTGTTGTCACAGCTACAACACCTATTTGTAATGTAGCAACTTTATAAATGTAGGTTAGAGGCATGATAATTAAAACAATCAAACCTGGAGTCTTCACTTCCAGTGTTTTGTTCCTCTGAATGCACTGAGATCCCTCTGGATCCATGTCTTCAACAAAGGTTCCTTCCTCCTGCGATTTCCCTTATGACAATGATACAAATAATATATACAAGTGCATACTTGAGGATACTGATATGATTTCTCCAATGGCACCTGGATGATCTCTGTCCTCTAAGATCTTCATGAAGAAGGTAGTCACGATGTCACATTTTTTCATCTTGTTATGGACCTTCAATGTAAGAGCTTGAGTAGATGATTGTCTTCCTTGTCTTCCTTGTCTTGACGTCATCTTCCTTCTATTCATCGATAGATGTCTCTGGTAAACCTTTTTATATCACCCACAATAATTCTTCCTCTGAAGTCTTGTCTTCCAGGAACTTGAAGTTGCTTGATCCATCAAGCTTATATTCCATCATAGTTTTGTTCATCATGTTTTTAGATTATTCACAAAGCTTTGTCAACTGGGCTAGAAAACCTAATGACTAGGCTAGGATAGCAACCTTAGGTTTTGTTGGGCTTATGAATTCCAACAATAAGCCTTGAAAGTCAGAAGAACACATGACCTAATCTTGAACCCTTCTTCAAGGAGATGCAGAAACCCTAAAACTAGAAATATGCATAAATTTGTGGAACCCTAGAAACCCTAGGGCCAAAAATAAAAAATTCTTGGAATTTCACTTTAAGAGCTTATGGAGGGGTGTTGAAGGAGGTTGTACCCTCCTGTCCAAATTTCAGCCCCAACGTCCAAGTATTAAGGGCTAGAACACCTCAGAAAGAAGGTTTGTGCGGTTCTGCAGAAATGAGAAGATGATTGGTAGATGCTTGTGCAATGGGTTCTTCAAGACCTATAATCCGAAACCATGTTGATTTTTCATCAATCTAGACTCAAGCATGAAGTTTGTTCCACTTTTATCATTTTACGTGAGCCATACACATCAGCAGTTTCACCATTAACAATTTGTTGTAGCAACCAAGATCACAAGAAGAAATACCATGCGCAAGTACACAAGAAGTATCCTGGGAAACCCTTCTCAACAAGGGAAGAAAACCCAATCAATCCTTTGATATATTCTTCAAGATAAATACCTCCACCACCATAAAGACCTATCACATAAGAGGGTGATCACAAACCCTATAAATCTATCCCCCAAGAGAGGTAACCACTTTTCCCAAGAACAAGTGTTTGCTGAAATTTCCAAACTCACACTTGTGTTATGATTCCTCAATGGGGAATTTATCTTTATTTATATTAGACTGAACCTATCAACAAAAGTGTCTATTGGCACAATAGGGTCGACCTCACCATCTTATAATATCATTAATAATTATCATATTAATTATCTTTTACATTAATTATCTTTTACAATAAGGTGGGGTCGACCTATACCCTTTACATAACAATTAGGGTTACATGTAAGTCTGACTCTTGAACAATAAGCAAGGGATCTCATACATCCACTAGTGCTCAGCCACTAGGGTTACATCCATCTGTGCTCACCCATAGGGATGTCCATATCTATATCTCATTGCGTCTCACAAGAGAACCACGCTCACTAGTGCTCAGCCACTAGGGTCACGCTCACCTATGCTCATCCACAGGCACATCCAACTCAATAGATCTTCTTTCTCACTGCATTACAGAGGAGAGTAATCTGGAGTTCATCATCTCAACTCTCTACTCATAGGAGGCTAATACGTTGTTTCATTTCTATCTCAGAACGATGCACCGAGGTCATGGATTTTTACACGTTCACTTTTGCTCAGCCACAAGCATGTCCAACTCAACAGATCTTCTTTCTCATTACACAGGAGAATCATCTGGAGTATCATCTCAACTCTATACACAGATGAGGCCAGCACAAATTTTCATCTCTGTCTCAGATAGGAACCACACACCCAACTCAGGGGCTCTCTCTCAGGTCTGTGTCCTGGAGGATGTATCACGCAGTTGTAATCATCAACACTCCCTCTCAGCTACGGAGGCATTCTCCATCAGGACAAGTCTCATATGGAAGTACTCTAACTTTGTCTTGTTTGTAGTTATCAACACTGCATAAACCCTAAGTGTGATGTTTTCCTTGTTTGAGGAGGATGTTGGAGAAAGTAACCACACCTAGAAACTCACCCTAGGAGGGCGCATCTAGTCCCTGGATCAGAATTTTGAAATTTGAAGTTTGAGAAATTAGGGTTTCCTTAAAAAAACCTAAGTTGCAGTTGCAGTACCAGTATCAGTTGCAGTTGCAATATCAGTTGCAGTTGTATTATCAGTTCTATTTGCAATGCCAGTTCCTTCGTACCAGTTACTTCATGCTAGTTGCAACACCAATTGTAGTGCCAGCACCAGTTGCAGTGAATTTTTTTATGAAGTGTTGGGACTTATTTTTATTGTCCTATTGTGCCTTACCCTAGAAAATATCCAATTAACTTTAAGGTACAAATTTAAGCACCTTTGAAGTTTAAAATGTTTTGTACTGCTTGCCCGTTGTTGTCGGATGGTACCACTAACTGTCGATGTTGTCAGAGGTATGTACTTACATATGTTTAAACTGTATCATTATTTTAAAGGGTATTATAGGAGAAAGGATCTTTTGTCTAAACAACAATCATAGATCCAGAGGAATCTCAGATCCAACACATTCATGGGAACTATGCACCCCAGGATTGATTACTTTGATATTCCTCTACTTGTCATGGAATTATTGTAATCTTGTGAATATACAGGTTGCATTTTGATCTGTTGAAGTTATCATACTCACCATTGGTCAAAATTAAAGTCAAAGTATTAGATTGATTAAAAAGTTGAGATTGTAGAGTTTATTCCCTAACTCAAATTTCTGTCAAGATAGCAAATTGTCTTAGTACAGAGGACAGGTTGAAGAAAGTA